>JAYMSM010000139.1:0-15677 GCA_036897885.1 Plantago crassifolia | reverse complement strand
CTTGAGTTCTTCTGCTTTGGTCCCTGATTCAACTTTTCCTTTGCACGTAGAACTTTTATTAATCTCAACTTGACTCACAAAACTTTTTCCTTTCCAACACTCCCCCTCAAACTGTGTGTATATGTTCTTTACACCCAGTTTGATCATAGTTTTGTGCAGGTCTGATCCACTTATAGCTTTAGTGAGGAAGTCTGCTAGTTGTAATTTGCTTCTAACAAAGGTAGCTTTAATGATTCCTTCTGCTATTTTTTCTCTGATGAAATGAACATCGACCTCAATGTGTTTAGTTCTTTCATGCATTACAGGGTTCTTGGTCATGCATATTGCCGACTGATTGTCACAATGCATTTCAATTGCATAATCAGTCTTCACATTGAGTTCTTGCAGTAATGTTTTTAACCAAAGAACTTCACATGTTGCTAGAGCCATTGCCCTGTACTCTGCCTCTGCAGAGGATCTGCTCACAACCTTTTGCTTTTTAGATTTCCAGCTGATTAGAGAGCCTCCTAGGATCATGCAAAAACCAGAGGTTGATTTCCTAGTGTCAGGACAAGATGCATAATCTGAGTCACTATAGCATGATAAAGTTAAGTCTTGTGTTGTATTCATGAACAATCCCATTCCTATAGTTCCTTTTATGTACTTAGCCACCTTTTGAGTAGCTAACCAGTGTTCATTTGTGGGCTTTTCCATGAATTGACTAAGTATGCTAACAGCATAACTTAGATCAGGCCTTGTTATTGTAAGGTAAATCAATTTACCTATAATTTGTCTGTATCTTGTTGGATTGTCAAAATAGGAACTGTCAGCAGTTCCTTGTTTGAGTTTGTGATTTTGTTCCATAGGTAGGATGCAAGGTTTGCAAGCCAGTAGTCCCATGGATTCTAAGATTTCACTAGCATACTTTCTTTGGGAAACATGAATTCCTTCTTCAGTCCTTATTATTTCAATTCCCAGAAAATATCTTAAACTCCCCAGATCTCTTACTTTAAATTGTTGTTTCAAGTAGTTCTTAACATCTAAAATTGATGATATATTAGGTCCAGCAATAATCATGTCATCCACATATACAAGGATAGCAATGTAATCTCCATTTTTTGTTCTTGTGTATAGTGAATATTCATTTCTGGACTGAACGAAACCAACATTAATAAGAGCCTGAGTTAATTTTGAATTCCATTGTCTTGAGGCTTGTTTTAAGCCATACAATGATTTGTGTAATTTCAGAACTTTATTCTCCCCCTGAATTGAGATCCCTGGAGGCAGTTCCATGTATATATTTTCATGCAATTCTCCATTGAGAAAGGCATTGTGAATGTCTAATTGTTGAAGATGCCAGTTTTGTTTAGCGGCAACAGCTAGCAAGGTCTTGACAGATGTGAGCTTTGCCACGGGGCTAAAGGTCTCTTCATAGTCAAATCCTTGTCTTTGTGTATATCCTTTTGCAACAAGACGAGCCTTATATTTTTCGACTTGCCCATCAGAGTTGAGTTTAGTTTTAAAAACAAAACGGCAACCAACAGGTTTGACATGAGCAGGTTTAGTGACAATAGACCATGTGTTGTTTGCTTCCAGGGCTGTCAATTCATCTGAAATTGCTTTTCTCCAGTGTCTATGTTTTATGGCATCTGCATAGTTTGCTGGTTCCTTAATCAAGGAAAGCTGTATGGCATATGCTTGTTGTTTGACTGGAAGATGAGCATAGTCCAGAAAATTACAAAGTGGATATTGGACTGGTTTGTGGGCTTGAACACTGTTAAGTGTGGGCCGTGGTAAGCGACCATGATGAAAATGTTTGAGGTATGGTGGTGTATTGATCTGTCTAGTGGATCTTCGCAAGACTGGAGGTGTAGAAACCTGTTCACTAGACATATTCAAATCGTGTGGTGGAGACATCACCAGAGGTTCTTCTTCAACGGTCTCTGTAGAGTTGTTGTTTTGTGCAGATTCTGCAGGTTCATTTAATGAGTCCTCGGCTGTTTCTTGCCAGTTCTGCATATTGTCTTCTTGTGGCATGCCATGCTCCTCATTTATTTCTCTTGTAACAGGCTGCTGTGGAGCAAGAGAATCAAAGAAAGGAAAAGGCAGTTGAACTGTAAAGTCTAACTGCTCCCTTTCCGGTTTGTTTTGAAAAGGAAAGGATTCCTCTCTGAAAATGACATCTCTTGAGATTATCACTTTCTTTTCTGATAAATCAAAAAGTTTGTATCCCTTCACATCTGGTGGATATCCCAAGAACACACATTCCTTTGATCTAAAATCAAACTTGTGGCGTTGAACTTTGTTCACATATACATGACAGAGACAGCCAAATACTTTCATTTTGCTGTAATCTGGTTTTTTATTGTGAACAACTTCATAAGGGGTTTTATTGTCCAATTGTTTAGATGGTATTCTATTTATAATATATGAGGCTGTTAAAACAGCTTCTCCCCAGAACTTCAGTGGCATGGAAGCAGTGAACATGAGAGCTCTAGCAACATTAAGGACATGTTGGTGCTTCCTTTCCACCACTCCATTTTGCTGAGGAGTGTAAGGGCATGTCTTCTGATGTATGATGCCCTTATTAGTCATGTACTCAGGCATATGAAATTCCATGCCATTGTCAGATCTGATAATCTTAACCTTAACATCAAACTGTCTTTCAAGCAACTCAATGAACTGTGTCAATATTTGTTTTACTTCTGACTTATGTTTTAATAAATGTATCCATGTCATTTTACTATAGTCATCAACAACTGTTAAGAAATAATTTTGGTTGTTAATAGTGCTATGTGAGAAAGGCCCCCAAACATCACAATGAAGAAGCTCAAAAACATGACTTGTAGTAGAGGTACTGCTAGGAAAGGAAACTCTTCTTTGCATTGCTTTAGGACAAACATTACAAAGTGAGTGATCTACATTCTTAACAGAAGATAAACAGGCTTCTATAAGAGATAGCCTTTCTACAGGAGCATGCCCTAATCTAAAATGCCAGAGTAGATTGGGTACTGTGACAGTTCCAACCACTCTTAACTTAGGTTTAACATTACTACTTGAAAATAAAAAGTCTTCTTCATTCTTCAGCTCATAGAGACCTTCACTATCAATGCTCTGACCAATTCTTGTTGAACGCCTGTCCAAGGGACTCTGCAACAAATAACAAGAATTTTTGTCAAAAGCTATGGCAAATTTTTCTTCTGCAGCAATCTTATGTACTGATATAAGATTTAACTTGAAAGTTGGTACACACAGAACTTCTTTTAGTTTTAAAAAATTATTAACTGTGACATCTCCAACATGTGTAATAACTGCAGTAGTATGATTTGGTAGTTTAACTTGTGCATTTACTTCTTTTATATTTTCAGTGAGAAAATCATAATTACAAACAACATGGTGTGAAGCACCTGAATCAATGATCCATTTAATATTCCGAATGCAATAAAAATGCATACCATTGTTGTTGCCCTCACTTCCTTGTCCAGAAGTACCAGCACCATTCCTCATTTGTTGCTCAGCAAGTGCCAGAAGCTGCTGAATGTGAGCATCAGAAAGCTCAAATTTCTTCTCAGTGACATTTGCATTGAAGTTCATCTGTTTGTTGTTGTTTCCAGCTTTCTTTCCCTTGTAGTTTTCTGGGTAACCATGGACCTTGAAGCAAGTTTCAATGGTGTGGTTACTCATGTTGGGACAGTTGGGACAGCTCTTGCATTTGTCAACAGTGTGACCAGATTTCTTGCACTTAGTGCAGTACAAGTTACTGCCAGCTTCCTTTCTTTTGAGACCAACATTGTTGACAGCAGTGGAGTCAACATTTCTGAAACTCAGACTTCTAGTTTGTTTCTGTTTCTCCTCTTGGAGCACCATGGAGTAAGCTCTATCCATGGTGGGGATAGGGTCCATGAGGATGATTGAGCCTCTGACCACCTCATAGGTATCATTAAGGCCCATGAGAAACTTAAACACTTTGAGTTTGTCAAAAGCATACTCAAGATTCATAGTAACATCACAGAGGCATTGGCCACATGTGCAAGCAGGTATTGGGTTGTAGTTGTTCAATTCCTCCCATATACCACTCATTTTGGTAAAGTATTCCTGTACTGAATCATTTCCCTGAGTTATGGTACTCAGTTCTTGATGCAGCTGGTATACTCTCATATCTAGAGGCTGAGCATACCTGGTTTTGAGTTTATCCCAGGCTTCTTTTGCAGAGTCAGCATAGAGTATAGTACTCTTAATCTCTGGTGCTACGGAGTTAAGCAACCAGGACATCACCAAAGTATTACACCTTTTCCAAGCTCTCAGTTCTTGAACTTCCTCGGCTGGTGGTTGGAAACAAGTTCCATCCACAAAGCCCAGCTTGTTCCTGATAGAGAGAGACATTGAAAATTCCCTTGACCAAACATGGTAGTTTAGGCCATTGAGGACAGGTGTGACTGCACCAGAAACAGAGTTATCTGTGTGAGTCAAGTAGTAGGGACTGTAGGGATCAGAATGAGCTTGAAATGGAGCAGCCACATTTTCAGGATTGTCCATAGTTCAAGCTTGTTTCCCAGAAGAAAAGAAAACACAAAACAGAGAAGAAAATACGAAGAAAACAAAAGCTTCAGATGTTTCAAATGGCAGGTGCTAAAAGACCAAAGCAAAGGAAGACCTAAGCTCGTGATACCATATCAGAAAACATACAGAAGAACATGGAGGAAAATAGCTGTTTTGTATTAAAAAGTGTGTGATTTACAAGAACCTTAGAGTCCTATTTATACTACAAAAGAAGGATAAAATGGGAAATAGAAATACAAAGTAGAACAGCTAGTAGAACTGTACAGATACTCTAAAACAATTTGTCAAGAAATTGACTAACTAGCGGAATTGATCTTATCCAGTCGAACCCTATTTTCATTCCAATTTGAGTAATTTCCGGATCTGCTACATTTGGTGTACAAACACCGCTGTGTTTCAAATTTTCCCTCCTGGTGTTGTGATTCTCTGTGTCTGTCAGTTCGTGTTCTACGAACTGAGCTCCTTTCTGCACGTGCGCATTGATCTCACAACTCTTGAGTTCTTCTGCTTTGGTCCCTGATTCAACTTTTCCTTTGCACGTAGAACTTTTATTAATCTCAACTTGACTCACAAAACTTTTTCCTTTCCAACAGTTTTGAAACACGCTTATATGCTTTTGCAACTATAAATTAGATTTTTGGTGTTTGGTTTTGCTGTAATTTGCAGCTGCTTCTCTAAAAATAAGCAGTCGAAGTGGTGAAAGTTGTAAGCATCTAAAGAGATACTTTTGGTGTTAAAATGACCGTAAGAAGTTGTCTAAATTTAACTACATTACCTTCTCTAATTTTATTTAAGTTTCTTTACTTTTTTTTTCACTAAAAGGGAAATAAGAGATCTTAAATCCAATAATTGGTTATTTTCTTTTTAAAGAAACATTAAATGTAGCTCTTAATGGGAGTTATAAGGTGGTCTAGTGGCAGAGGGGATGAATTGCAAGTAGGAGGTCTGGGGTTCGAGGCTTCGAGCCATGTAAGGCACATGTTTAAGATTACATTGTAGTTGTACAGTTGTGCGTTTCATACAAAAATAAAAAGAGTAGCTTTTAATCAGTTTTACAGAAAATCTCGTGTTTATGATATAAAAAAAAAGAAGCCATTTTTCAGTTTCAAGGAAATCTAGGCCTGAAGGATGATTCTTGGAATAATTTTGAAATGCAACCTTAGTGTTGCATTTTATAACATTCTCCTAATGCCAGAGAAATTCTGGCCTAATCGCGTACCAGTTGAGAACCTATCTCTGGGAAACAAGAATTCAGTCCTTCCCTTTAATGTAGTCTTTTGCAGTGTCTTCTGCTTCTTCTTTCCATTTCTCACCTTCCTGACCGCATAAGTCATCACCATAAACTCGTCTTTTTGCCTCATCGCTGACCTCGTCATTTGCCTTGAACAAACACAAATTTGAACAAAATATTGAATGGTGCACTTGGATTTTTTATTATTAATGGCCCAACTAATAACAAAAGTTCAATGATGTGCACCTACAGTATACTTCCGGTAGTGATTAACTAGATGTTTTGTTGCTGTGTTCCTTCTTCCCCATGGTTTTCTCTTTCCCTTTCTGCACTTGTGTTGCACAAATGAAACACTTTAATTGTTTGAATTATCATTGCAACTTCTTGTTATAAAGTTTGCTTGACTAGCTGGCACCGATCTTTGAAAAGTTGTGATTGGGTGTCTTAAAGTTCCAAACTCTTGAATCTGCTGAAAATCTCCTTACCAATTTAGTTTTGAACTATCTGGAAATTTCAATTGTAGTTAAATTAAATGCTGTTCTTTTGTTGATTGTTATGTTGGGAACTTGGACTGGGAGGAGAGTTTCACAGATGTTTGATGAATGAACTCTGTTATGAAAAAAAATGTGCTGTCTTATTTGGCTGGATGATTTGTCTTAAGGGAATATACGTCAATTGAAGTATATTTCCTGTGGGCGTTAAGGAATTTGCTCTGACAATGTCAACCGCCATTAGTAATACTGATTCAGGTAGCAATAGCTGCCTTTCCTTTTTCTTTTTTGGGTAACATAGGCAGTTGTTAATTCTATTCTAAAATTCTGTGACATTGAAATTAGGATTTAGTGAAAGCCAAGAAGCTGTCCCTGAATAGGCTTATGACACATTGGCTCCAAGTACCAAAGTTCCATTTTAATTATTTTTCTGATAAGACCGAGGTACTAGATTCTTGGAGCAATCAAGGAAGTACTAAATCTCTAGTTTTAATAACCTTCAGAAACTAATCCCATCTTATTGGCTTTCCAGATCTGGTTCATCATGGCATCTGATTCCAGTCCATATCCCTAAGGATTCTATTGGTGATAACTAAGCCCTTTGACTAGTTCACTTATCAAAAACAAACTCTTGTGTTAGATCGTGTATGGTTAGACACAGCTTATGTTGTAATTCAAAACAACTACGTTTATATTAACATAGGGTGTTTTGACTTACAACAT
The DNA here is from genome assembly GCA_036897885.1 of Plantago crassifolia. NCBI lineage: Eukaryota > Viridiplantae > Streptophyta > Magnoliopsida > Lamiales > Plantaginaceae > Plantago > Plantago crassifolia. Next base: position 8,693 of record JAYMSM010000139.1, on the reverse strand, counting down.
AGTGTGTCTAAACGTAAACGATCTAACACAAGATTTTCTCCTTATCAAATAATATACTAAAACTAAAAAATCCTTTGGCTAGTTAAGTGATAGTAAGAATTTTCTGCGAGTGCAGTTGTCTTTTATTCTTTTTAAAAAGTATTTGTACTGGCACACAGACCTGATGCCTTATTTACTCTTCACACAACAAATTCTTGTTGGCCTCATTTAATTTGTGATGAGTCGTATTTCACTATTTGTTGCAATATAGCAGTAAGGGAGGTACTGCTATCCCATTTAACAGGTCAAGTTCAATATTCTGATCAGTTCATTTGTATAGCAGTGGGTCAAGATATATACTGTATTGCAGTGGGTCAAGATTTATACTGTACAGGCCTGAATGTACTTGTGACATTTTGAATGGAAATAAAACATTTTGCTTTTTCCAAAATAAAAAAAAAAAAATTTGTGATGAGTCGTATTTGACTATTTGTTGCAATATAGGAGTAACAGAATTCTGATATATTATGGAATTGTCACTGAACTTGATTGTGTCCTGAACGCTTCTGATGGAGACATTGATCTCCACCAAAAGTGTATAAATTTGCTCAAACACATCACTAATAATTAATTTTGTGAGTATTTCTGTTTCGCCAGTATTTATCTGTTACGTATGGTGTTAAACTAACAACTTACATCTGATGAAAGTTATGTGCCTTAATTTAGAACTTTAGGTGTGATTTGACAGGAAGGACATGAGCTAGTGAGTAATTTGATTGGAAAGGTCTAACTCTTAACTAGATCCGACGATATCAATTGTAGATATTGAGTTGGTGTTCTCATTATAGATGTGAAATGATTAGTTGATGTTATATAATCTGTAACAAGAGGAACTGAATATCTTTGGCATAAATACTTGCTCCCAAAATGGATCCTACTGAGATTCAGAGATCTGACATTTCTTGGACATTCAATCATAAATCAAGCTCTCAAGTCACATGCATCATTTGCCTAAACCGCGAAAGTTTAGCTTTTCAGTAACATGGAAATGCATGTTTTGCCTCAATTCAATAACCTCGGACCATGTTTCCTCTCAAATAGTTTGTACTTTTCAAGTACTCCATATTCTTCAGGCTGCTTCACTTGTATCTAAGCATTTGTATATTGGCAAGTTGACATAATAATGCTAGTGGGCTGCTTGTACCGATGAGCATAGAATTTCTAACATTTTCTCCCCGAAATCAATTCTCGTACTAAACTTGGTGATCATGCATCTCTATTTAAACACCACCTTTCAAGTGCAGTTTCTTATCAGGAGTGCTGTTTATCTTAATTCACTACTTCCTCTCTATCTTTATATGGAGCCAAGAAGGTCTGGAAATTATGAAGCAAGCGTTTGGGATGATGACTATGTCCAGTCCCTCACCAGTCTGTATGGGGTAATTTCTGAAAATCTAGTGTCTCTTTCTTTAGTTTAACTTCAGAACATCTGATCTCGTCGCAAGACATGCATGACTACCCTATCTTAGTAACTAATGTTCAAACTCTTTTTTGCCATTCTTATAAGAAGTTCAGTACATACAAGTTTCTGAATTGGACAAAACTAATGACTTGGCAAAATTTGATAACTTGTTGAGGTTCATGACTTCATGCAATAAAAATAGACCAGATATTCTGCTGCAAGTCAAGAATTACAGGGAGTCTTTATGTGTTATCCTGCTCATTCATTTATGCTCGAATACACAACAGAACTATGCATCATGATAAGCAAAAACTTGCTTCTGATGAATGCAGGCAACAGAGTACTTGGAACAAGTTGAGAAGCTGAAAGAGGAGGTGAAAGTTATCCTTCACGAAAGTCATGATCAGTTAGATCAACTTGAGTTGATAGACAATCTGCAACGGCTTGATATATCTTGCCATTTTAAAGATGAAATACAAAAAGTGTTGGAGGACATATATTTGACAGGAACATTTCATGATACACAGATGCAGAAAGATTTGTATATGGCAGCTTTAAAATTTAGACTCCTCAGACAACATGGCTTTCCTGTTCCTCAAGGTGCAAATAATTTTATCACTAAAACTATCAAAGAATTTAATGTCAAATGAGAAATGATCACTTTAACTAATGTAGGCCTGCTGTTGCTTATGAAAGTAATAATAATATGTAGCTTTCTCTCGACAGAGGTTTTCTGCAGTTTCATGGATGGTGAAGGAAATGTCAGTCCGAGTATATCTGATGATATCATGGGAATGTTGTCACTGTATGAAGCTGCATATTTATCCATGGAAGATGAACATATATTGGACATGGCTAGAGATTTCTCATTTCATCATCTGAAGGAAAAGCTCAAGCATATTACCGATGACAATCTAGCTGAGCAAATTAAGCATGCTTTGGAGCTTCCACGACACTGGAGAGTGCCAAAGCTTGAAGCCAGGTGGTCCATACATGTATATGAGACGAAGCATAACACAAATGCTACTTTGCTTAAAATGGCAAAATTAAATTTCAACACAATACAGGCTAAATATCAGGATGAAATCAAGCAAGTGTCAAGGTAATGTTTTGTTTTGTTTATTTTGGAATAATAACAGAAGTGTTGTTCTTGATGATTTTTTTTGTGTCTGTTTTGTTCTTCTAAGGTGGTATAATGAGACTGGTCTTGTGGGAAAGCTAAAGTTTGCCAGGCACCGGTTAGTGGAGTGTTTTTTGTGGGCGGTGGGATTTACACCGGAGCCTCATTTTGGATATACCAGGAAGATCTTGACCAAGATTGCTGTTTTTATCACTATTATGGATGACATCTACGACCTATATGGCACACTTGATGAACTCGAGCTGTTTACTAATGCAATTGAAAGGTATCGAAGCATACTAAATGGATCTCATCTTGATGAGTCATTTTTTATTTGGAAATACACTCTATTATCAGTTCTTAACAGAAACCAATTTTTTGCACCATCAGGTGGGACATAAACTCACTTGACTCTCTCCCCGAGTATATGAGGATGTGTTTTCTTGGTTTGTTCAACTGCACTAATGAGCTGGCTTATGAAATTCTGAGGGACCAAGGACTCAACATGATCTCTAAGTTGAGGGAACTGGTATAATATTTTCCCATTCATTTCTTTTTCTAGTTCGACTTATATTCCCAATTTTTATTTTTTAATAACAGTACTCCATGACTTAGCTAACAAACACAAAGTTATGCCAAAATTTGTCTCTGTAAAGTGTAAAGCATTTCTTTTGAATTAGTGAAATCCAAGGCCTCTAAGTCTAAACTACTTGCATACTCCCTTTAGTCATCATGTCAAGGGTAATTTCAGATAATTTCTTGAAGTGTGAGAGATGACTGATTTTACGTTTTCCAGTGGACCGAACTTAGTGCATCATACTACTTAGAGGCAAGATGGTATCATGGTGAGTATGTCCCAACCCTGGATGAGTACCTAAGCACGGCCTGGATTTCTATTTCCGGCCCTATACTCCTTTTCCATGGCTATTTCACCATGGCCGATCCCATAAAGAAGAACGAATTGGAACAGTTGGAGCAAAACTCTGGCATCATTCATTGGCCGTCAATGGTTCTCCGCCTAATGGATGACTTGGGCACTACATCTGTATGTAACGTTTCATCTTCAGATCAGACATCTATTTATGGCAAATGGAAAGGACATTTACTAATAATTTTAATCTTTCTTCGTTTCTTTTTGTGCTATATGTAGGATGAGATCAAGAAAGGGGATGTTCCAAAATCAATTCAGTGTCACATGAATGAGACTGGACACTCTGAAGAGGAAGCACGCGAGTTTGTTAAACGCATGATTGATGCAACATTGAAGAAAATGAACAAAGAGGTACTCATGGAGAGCCCCGTCAGGAGTTTGGTTCCGGCCGCCATGAATCTTGCTCGAATTTCTCAGTGCATGTATCAGTATGGAGATGGTTTTGGGGTTCCTCATAGGGAGACTAAGAAGAACTTGATATCACTCATTGTAGAACCTATCCAGATTTGATATTTGGCTGGGATTATTAATTTTCTCTGTAATCTGCATCTTAATGTAATTTCAATATTTTTATCAATAAATGGAGACATAATTAGCTCTACTTACATGCATGATTCACAGCTTGATTAAAACACTCAGAATACAACAATTTGGTGAGGACAAAATTAACATGGTTTCTTGAATCCCATGTTGTTCCCACTTGTGTAATCCCTCCAAACACCCATAGCTCCAAAACTAGTCATCAAAACTGTACTCAAACCCAACTCTATACCAACCGAGAACACGATAAGTGATGCTCTCCCATGTTTCATGATTGCGCGACGTACTAATGTCAGTCCGACTACTGAAGCAACAAAACAGAGCAAAGCATAGCTCAGAGCTTCATGTATGTGATCCATGCCCAGTAGCAAGTATTGAGATGCTGACATTGTTGAAGTAAAAAACACCATAAAAGAGCATGTTGCTGCTGCAACCTGTGTAACACAAGACAATCCAACGTGTAACTATCATTAAAATTTATAGCTTAGTTTTAGCAATAAAATGGAAACTTACTTCTGGTTTGATCCCTACTTGAAGAAGAAGTGGACTTATAAGCATGCCACCTCCGATCCCGAAAACTCCACCAAGAGCCCCTACTAATAGCGCCATTGCAGGGAAGATGAGATAGTTTCCAGATGAGTAGCTTAAGACGTCACCTCTGTTTTCCTTGTATCAAGAAAATTGAACAAGAGCGTTTAAGTGGCTTCGCTTCAACAAGTGTATTAATAGCTTGAAACATGTATGTTTATGAGTACCTGCTGAACTGAATCAGCTTTCTTTTGGTTCCTTCTTCCATAAATGATCAATGTAGTGAAAAGAATAGCCAGGGGAACTTGAATTGATGAGATGATCCAATATCCGACTCCACAAGGCTTTATGTGGATTATACCCTACACAAGTTTTACACGTTTGTGAGCGGATTGGAAGTACATTACACTTTCCTACCTGAACTATAACATTGCCATTCAGTACCTGACCCTGACGATTACCTCGAAGAAGATACAACATCAAGAATGAAAACCATATGACAATCAACAAGGCAATCTTCATCACCGGGATCCCCATTTTACACTCCTCCGCTCGACCACCCAACAGGGGCACTCCAAGCCAACATTTCCCCTCACCTGTTGAGATTCCAACTTCCAATACTTGACCCCTGTTCCACAAGTTTTAAACATACAAAAACCAAGAAAGATCACAAAAGTAGTTGTGATCAGCCAATCTGGAAACATCAGGTTACAGATCACTCCAAAGCTCACTCCCAGCAACATCAACGGCTCGGTTAACAATGCAATGTCGAAATCAATCAGGCGCTGATTAGGTAACATGTGGCATCCTAAGTTCGCCAACGATCCTCCAGAGACCATGAACGCTGAAAAGACAGACGCTGTCTTCAGGTCCACACCTGCAACCAATGATTTAAAATCTCTTAGAAAAAGTATCCAAAAAAAAAAAAAAAAAAAAATCTAGTTGATGAATGTTTGCATTTTTATTCTGGAAAAACAAAGAAAGGTCAGAAGGTCCAGTTTTTTAAAGAATGTGAAACATATTGCGAAACCGAGTTTTTATCCATGCCTGCAACAATGGTGAGAATGGATATAAGCAAGCCGCCACCAAGGCCGCCTGCGCTGGAAACTGCAGCGACTATGAATGATAAGATTCCAGCGACCAGGAACCGAACGGTTTGGTCTGATGATTGTGCATCATCATGAGACGGATTTGGATCGGGTGTTTCGGAACCAGGTGGAATAATTTGTTTTGCATGGCTAGTGATGAAAGCAGTGGAAATGAGGAAGAAGATGGAGAGGAAAGAGAGGAGACTTAGTGGAGTTGAGTTTGAGAAATTTTGGTTTTGGATCTTCATCATTATTATGTGATTTCTGAAGATAATTGAGTTGCTTGTAGCTCAATTCATAAATCAAATCATTAACTATCACATATAGCTATAGGCTTGTCAACTGATACAAACCACTACTTTAGCTCATGAAAAAAAATTGGGAAAGACCACCTATTATGTGGACTTTTCAAAAAGACCACTTTTCTCATCTACTAAAATTTGTATTATGTTCGATGTTATCATGATAATACTCAATGTTGCCATGATAATGTTCAATGTTACCATGATAATTTTCAATGTTACCCCCATATGTCCTACTGAAGTAATCAATGTTGATAACATAATGTAACATGTTGGCAGCTTAAAAATCCATGTTATCACAAAAAGTCATCAAGAACATAATATCTTCTAATACACATGTTACCAAGATAATAGTCAATGTCGGATGCAACATATACAATGTTACCATGATAATATTCGATGTTACCATGATAATGATCACAACATACAGAAAACACATTGTAAAACTTTCTGTTTTTACATAGTTAATACGCCCTACCAAAGATAATATTTCCTACTTAGCATGCTTCTTAAACACGACCTTCGACCTATTCAGCGAAATCGGATGCCCTTCCTCTTCAGCACCTCTCTTCTTTCCCTTGGCCTTCGGTGGTTTAGACCTCTTCTCATCTTTCAGTAGTTTACATAGATCCTCCTTCCCATCGGTAAAATACCCAACATCCTCAATCAACTTTGGCCTCACACTATTCACATCAGCCAGCAACAAAATAGCCAGAATTTGGAAACGAAGTACCCTCCTTTTCTGAATCTGTTACACATTCAAAAACAAAAACACAACAAAATCAATGACATTACATAAAACTCCACTAACATCACCTGTTCTACAAGTAACATCATCTATTCTACAAGTAACATCATCTATACTACAATATAAAACCTCAAGTAACATCACCTATTCTACAAGTAACATCACCTATTCTACAAATAACATCACCTATTCTACAAGTAACATTACCTATTCTACCCATAACATAACACAAAAAACATACACAGGAAACTTACTCCCAACAGGTCGGGGCAATTAAACAGGTAACCCGTGAACAACTGCATGTGTTTCATCAGGAAAAACAAAACCAAAACAGGTAACATCACTAATAAACATGCTAACAACAAATTTTTTTTTCGAGAATAAATGCTTTCATTGAATCAAAATGACCAACAAGTCAAATAAAGCTTACAAATTTAGGGAACACATCACACTGCCTAACTCCCCTAAACTGGATACTCTGTAAATCCATCACAATCCCTATCTAGTCTGCATGCTAAATCATGTGCTAATACATTTCCAGATCTCCTAACATGAGTAAAGACAACTGAACTAAATGATCTAGCACTAGCTTTGATGGAATCAATAACATGACCTGCTATGGATAAATCAGGACTACTAGAATTCAAGGAGTCCACTGCCCTCTTGCAGTCACTTTCCACCCAGATATCAGGCCAAGCTTCCTGTTGAGCTAACTCCATACCATATTGAATAGCTAGGACTTCACTGACTTCTGGGCTATAGATACTGTATACTCTCCTGTGTCTCCACCGCAAAATCTGACCCTGATAATCCCTGGCTACAATTCCTATCCCCACCGCACCAGTCCGATACTCGAAAGAAGCATCCACATTTAGTTTTACAATGTTACCTGTTGGTGGTTTCCACACATCAACAATTTCATGCGGCTGCTGAATCTTGAATGCTTGCTTTGCAGTATCGTAGCGTCGAATATATGCATCAACAAAGGCCAATAATTCATGAGGATCTCCATCAACACCGTCGTGAACTTTACGATTCCGCTGGTACCAAATACTCCAGCACAGCACTGCAAAGATCCGAAACTGAGCTGAAGACAATCTCTGCTTGACAGAATAAATCCACTGCCATATATCAGTACTTAAGCAATGAATTTTCTGATTTGGCAACCCTGAAATAGCCCAAATAAGGCGAGCAAACGGACAATAGTAAAATATATGCAACACGGACTCATCAGAAGCACTGCACATTGGACAACACGCCTCGACAATAATATTCCTCTTTATTAAATTAAGAGAAACAGGTAACACATTACGAGCTAGGCGCCACAAATGTTTTTTGATTTTATTGGGTGTATCAATAGCCCAAATAAAATCCCAGCTTTTATCAGTTATAATCCGGCTTGGACCTGCTATTTGATTACGAGCCGCTTTCATACTCCTAGCTACATAATAAGCTGATCTTACTGAATATTGCCCAGATTGTGAATAGTACCACCTCCTTATATCACTGCACTCCATATTCCCTAAAGGTATTTTAATGATACATTCAACATCCTCAGGCCAAAAAATAGCCTCAAGAGCATTAAGATCCCATCCCCGTCCATCACTCAACAGAAAATTAGACACTGCTAGATTACCAAAAGGAAATAAGTCAGGTGTAATAGGCCGTCGACAAGAATCACGTGGAATCCAACTATCTTCCCATACATCAACAGACAAACCATTACCAATTCGCCAAATAATCCCCTCTTTAACTAATGCAATAGCCCCATGAATGCTTTTCCAAGTATATGAAGCACTTGGACTGAGAGTCGAGTCCAGTACATCACAATCCTGAAAATACTTAGCTTTCCATACCCTACTCAGTAAGGAATCTGGATTTTGGATTATATGCCAGACCTGTTTCCTCAACATAGCCATATTAAAGGAACTAAGATCCCGGAATCCCATACCACCATCCCTCTTACTCTCGCAAAAAGTATCCCATTTAACCCAA
>JAYMSM010000138.1:0-15699 GCA_036897885.1 Plantago crassifolia | reverse complement strand
CTCGCTGAAACTTTCTGAAACATCTCCTTCATTTGGCACACGAGGCTGAACAGCACCCCTCCGATTACGTTGAATTTGAATTGGCATGTGGTTTCCACCACCATTCCTTTGCCCTATAAAGCCCCCGATAGGATGAGGACACAGGACATTGAATATAAATACAATAAAGGGAAGATCGACTATTATGTTTTCCAGAAGAATTTCTCTTAGATTGGTGCTTCCGTTTGTGATCCTTTACTTCAACTGCATATGGAGTATGAACTTATTCAAAAAAACCACTACATAGCTTGAAATTAACAAAATATGTTTCAACTGTTTATTAATAACAACAATACTTGGAGACTAACAAACCATAAATAGTGCTACTTATTTGACAATGTTTATTCACATATAACAACAAAATCTGTTGAAGCCTATAGAACCATCAAATATTTGCAAAAGGATTATAATTGCTATGTATACTCAAAATTTAGGAAAACAATACACTAACCTGCGGATTCAGTTTCAGAATGTTGTAATCGTAGGACACGCCGACCTATTTCAATAACGGGAATCGAAAAGGTAGTAAATCAACATCGTCTATCACTCAAACAACGAAAAATCAAATACGAGAACTGCAGTGACAGACTTACGGGGTTTATGTTTCACTAAATCAGGAGCCAAAATCCAGCAAACGTCAGGTAATTACAAGTAAAACACATAGATTCAATCAAGACAGTTAGACAAAAAACTTCTGGAAATGTAATCTAAAACCATGAGACGAATAGCAAATAAGTCACATACCTTGAGAGACATCCAGTGATTCAGTTAGGTCAAGCTTGCTTTTACCCTTCAAGCGACGAAGTTCCGTATCTAGCATAATGAATGAATCAAAATTTATGAACGAAGTTCCGCATAGGAAGGAATTTAAGCATAATAAGGACTATAAGTACCCTAAATAATACCTTCCATGTTCTTGGCCGAGTCTGCTGAACCACGTCGAACACGTGAATTCTTCCCCCTGAAGTTGCCTCCATTTACTGTAAACCACCTTGCCAGTTTACTCCAACGAATGAAGAATCAATAAATAAGGAGAAAAGACTTTTTACTTGCCAACTTTGCAACAAGTACCTTCAGGTTGTTATATTTAAATTACGCTACAGTATCGTCGATGATGCACGTTGGATTAAAGGAATGGCTGGGAATCACCGTGTCTAGCTTAGCAGGGAAAACGGGAAAATACAAGGCCAGCAGAGCATAGTACACAACTTATAGTCAAAACTAAAGGACAACTCAAATACAGTACTCTATCTGTCAAAAATTATGTAGCTCATTGCTAGCTTCAGGGGTCTACATGCCATTTTCGAAAGTTTTCGGGCAGAACCTTGTGCCGAAATTTTGGACGGAGCTTATGCATGGCATTGGGATTGTTTTGGAGCAAAAAACGACTGACCCATTCTCTTAATACATTCAGCATTGAAGGAAACATGCTTGTACTAGTTTCATTTGAACTGACATTGTTGTCTATTTATATAGTTTAAGGCTCTAACACTACAAGCTCATCATTTGATCATTAAACAAATAAACTGAATGGAAAAACAAAGACGACACAGGACCCTCCGCATAAAACGCCTTAATTATAATCGCAATGTCACGCAAAAAACTGAACATTCCCTGGGAAAACACCACCACTGCCCTTTCCCTAATTCGTTACCGACTACATTCTAATAATCCCTACATCTACAGATCCTCAGCTATATTATAACCTAAACCTTGAAGCCTAAAACACAATTGTAATATCCAGAAATCACATCTGCTGCAATCAAATTAAAACATAATCCAGTAAGCCATATCTAATTCAATCAATATGTGTATGATACCATGCCAAACTGACAACATTTTGACTCCATATTAACTGAACTAACTACTCAAATTTCTCAACTGATACTTCAATAGATGATTTAACCAAATCTGCACGGATAATAAATCAGGTAAACCTGAACGGAGTATCTATATAATACAGACACAACAAAAGCATGTTTTTTGAGTTGGAGCCGACAAAAGCAGAGCGATAGAGCACACGCCATGTTTGATTCTTACACATTCATACTAACTTACTGAATTAGACTAGCATAGTAATATAACCTATCATGGTCGATTTTTCAAGGAAAAACGATTAATGGACAATCTCTGGGCGGCTTGCTCTGAATATGGTAATGATCCATGTGTCAACGCAGAGACGGCTCCTCTGAATTCCTAAACCATCACTTGGAACGAGTTTAGCGTCGTGTGCAAATGAAGCCCAGCCCCGGTTGATCTTTCCCTTTTCTCCCCACTTACAGCAATACACCTCACGGTCAGCAACCCCCGCTAATACTCTCCTTTTTATGTTAACACCTTGTGAAAGTTCTGATAGCGTGAATTTTTTCGGAAGGCGCTGTAGTGGGATTCCAGAGTTAGTACCGATGTATTCATATTAAATTCTAAGTGAAACTTATGTTAGAAATTATGATGAAGTATTACAAAAATTATACCAGAGACCACCCTGGTTCCATGTCTACAGGACGCACCACAACGTAGCAATAAGGTGTGAATGGGCTATATCGTTTCATTCGCTGGATTGGAGTCATGTCAGGCTGCATGTCAAAGGGATTTTCTGGGTCGTTGTAGAAATTTTCACCTGTTCAATAATAATTAAGGAATATTGATATCAGAGATGTCAATGCGACAACGCTTAGTAGTGTATACAAACCTGTGCTTATTGTGTTTTCAATTGTTGTCTCCACAAAGCTCTTCCGGCTCTCCTCGTCCGAATCACTATCAGATGAACGAATGTCAGGCTTCTCGGAAGGGCAGGTTACGTAACTTTCTACTCTCTGTTTTGGGGGAGTGTGCACAACTATATTACTACTGCGTTGGTCTGGAACAGAGATCTTTCGCTCAGGCCCAAGATGGTGGAATATCTTAACCTCACAGTGGTTTTCTCTATTGTATTTCATCAGGAGGGAGTCTTTTTTGTCTACACCATTTCCCCTACACATTTCTTCCATCCCCTGCCCAAAATATAGATCCCCTTTATAATACATAAGCGAGACGACCCACAGGTTTACCCTGTCAAAACTCAGAGTTATGTGTCGAGGAGCTGGTGTCATGTAGACGTCTTTTGTAGCAGTAGGAACAATCTGTTGAGGTAGAGTTATAAGAATCACATTACGTGCGAAACTTGAATAGCAATACTATGATTATATATTCCTTAGATTGTTTTATCAATTCAATGTCAATACTGCTTATAATGATTGATTCGTGGTAGTTGTTATCTAAAAAGTGAAGTCATATTTGAAGCAGGCAAAGTATGCATGTATCTCTTCTTTGTCATATACACGTTTAGTAAAATGGTTCCTACTGCATGTAGTGCTATTCCAGGAACTTTAGATAAGTGATTTTCTCGATATGCTATATCAAGTCTACCGGCATTATGTTAGTATGCATCCACTTAACTCAAATCATATACACATAAGCTTACTATTATGCCATGAGCGTAAGACGGCAACTGGCTCTTTCCAAAAACAAAGTAACAGCAATTAATTTCATACTCATCATACCAAACCCATTCAACACATATAAGTGAAGTCATTTGCTACTACCCTTTAAACATCAGTATTGTCTATCAGTGTAAGGGGGATCTATGATTATGCTATAATTCTTTAAATAGTCCTTAAAGTAATCCTTATACTACCAGGAAAAGACATAAATCTCACCATGATAAATCCTCATTCAAAGCAGCCCATAAATTGAACTATCACTCTATAATCAGTATAAATCTACCAAACCCCTCAAGTTGTGATAACATCTGGTTAATGTATTTTGAACAATTGAACTAATCTTATGATATCATCATCTAGAACTTGTGATAAGCCTTATATACACAACAAAATTCATCAAATTAATATGACATGAGCTCCCAATTCGAATTCATCATTCAAGTAAGTCCCAATGTTGAACTAAAAGTGTTACCATTGAGATGGAGCTTAATGAGCAAGTAACCAAACCAGCAATACAATTCATGTTTATAAAAACGACCTGATATTATAATTTACTAGAAGAACACTGAGATGGCAGTACATACTCAGAAACTGAGGCATAGTTCTGTGATTTGTATTTGGTAATGAAGCAAGCTTTAGCAGGCGGATCAATTTGGTATTCATGATGAGATAAAATTTACTTACGAATTTGTTAGTTGCACGCTTGATAAGGAAGTAGCAGAAATCGTCTTCACCGATTGGATTGCAAAGTTTTTCCCGTGATGAAGCTTGAGCTGTAGCCATTGTCTCTCGTTCTTTCTAAGCTTGGTTTCTTCCCAGAAACCAGGTATAGGGTTATATTATTTATATTGCTACTTATTAGATTTTGGGATTTTCCGTTCTTTTTTTTGCCAAGTAAGAAGTTTTTTTTCCCAAAAGTTGCCCTACTAGCTTTAGTCCAATTTCAACTTTATTTTACGATCGATCGATGTTTACATTTTACAACATTTGTACTTTGAATTATTCGTTATTGAGACAATCACAAATTATTTGTGAAAATTAACTTACTTCATGATTTCGACAACTCATGCGGTAACATGTCCCGATGAATACGAAATGCTATTGCTTTCCGGTAGCATGTAGCCGATCGATTAATTATAAATGAATTAATATTTCTTAGCCGACCGATCGATTATAAATCATTTAATGAGAATAATAAATGGTTAATTATTTCGTGTTTTTGATTTGAACGCCCGGTAGTGATTTGTAAACAACACTTGATCCTTTCATAATGTTTACATGAATTGCATTTTTCGGCGAACAAGTTCACAACATACTTACCTCATAACCTAAATTGTACTTGGGATACATCGTTAGGATTGTAATTTAAGTTCCTGGACGTGAATTGTTCGAAAATTATACATGTGTGAATAGTTTAGACACAATCTTCAGATAATCCTTTTCTTTTTGTGTTTATTCAAGTGGCACTCATGTTTTTGTTAAAATAATCTCCTTACATTCACCGACTTTATGATTTCGATGTAACTTGCGTTCAATGTTCCGGTGATGACGAACATAGAAATGTTTATGAGAACCAGTGGAGATTAGTGAAACGACATATTTTTTCCTAACCATGTTCCGGAAACACGTAGTTCCAACGATCATCTTATATCTTCACGGTCGTATTTACCAATTCAATATTCATAGCCAACCGGTTGGATATAAATTACGTGGCGGGTACTGATGAAATGCCCACAATCAAACGTCGATTATAAACTAAATATTGAATTATTTCATTCCGACAACCGCGCCGACCGCCAGTTAGTTGACATCGACCTACACGCCGTTCCTATTGTTTACGACCTTCGTATTTAACATGAATTTCATTGATCGGCGAGCTAGATGGCAACATGCTTAAGTCGTAACCTAAATTGCACGTGGGATAAATCTTTAGAATTACAACATAAGATTCGGGATGAGAATTTGCCGAAAATTATACATGTCTGCGTATTTTACACACATTATTAGGATAAATCGTATTACATTCTTCAGATAATTCTACATCATAACATACCTTTTTTTTCACATTTTGGAATGCCACAGTAACGACAGGTCTGTAAAATTATTATCTACCAATTGACGACATCTGTCGGTGTTTTGATTTTTAGCTGGATTCAAAGTTCATCATTATAATCTATAAAAACTATGAGTTTTATTCGCGATTAAGAATGAACCTATTTATTTCAGTCGTCGCGCCATTGCTAGACTTGTAAAAAACATACTCTATAATCTATAATTTTTGTATTTGCACTTGTTGCATTGTTGGGCTAAAAATAATACAACAACAAATGGTAACAAGTTTCCTACAAAGAATTTCGGGGTTTGGTGGAGAAATCCGAGATGCATGGGGGAACGTGTCGGCGTGGGGCGGGAAGCAGGTTACTGGAGGTCTTCATTTATGGCCAGTCTAATCCTTCCTGTTCACAGTATAATCACTTCCAAAATTCTTCTTTATAAGCAAACCTCAGAAGAGCAAAGAAGCACACCTCTCTTACTTTGCTCAAGTTAACAATGGCTTCCATGGACCCTTTCCTTTCAGATTTCAACTCTCACATCCGTTTCACTAAGTTCTTTGTGAGTTCGACAGCCGACTACATGGTGAGATTATCTCCATATTTCGTTGTTTGGTTGATTTTACAGATTCAAAAATACGTAGTTGAAGTATAATCTCTGTTTTAACAGAATTATTTTATGTTGTTTCTGCAGATGCTGCCTCAAGACTTCCTTGCGGTTTACAACTCTGGCCAAACACAACCACACTGGGTTACGTTGGGGTGTTGGGACAAAATCAAATGGGATGTGCAGGTGCGAGAGTTAAGCGGGTTTGTTGTTTTTGAAAGGGGTTGGCCAGCTTTTCGTGAGGCTTACAAGATCAATCCATCAGACACCCTGTTCTTTGCATATGACAAGGTTTCTCACTTTGAAGTCCGAATCACTGAGCAGGGTGGTATGGAGAAACAAACAACCAAACCTGTTGAAGAAGAACATGCCGTGGTGCCTAATGTTGTTTCAAGTGATGAGTCTGATGATCCAATTAGGGCTGCACTAGCAGGTAAATACATTTTCGGGGATATTTATGTAATTTGCTATGTACTTCTGGTTTCATAGTTGTTCTTGATATGTTTTACATTCTCCTGCATTTGTTAGAGTCCATGAAGGCGCTGCAGGACGTCCATGGGAAAAGGCAACGTGAGTCTCGTAAGAGGAAGAGAAATTCTGGTTCATTTACTTTGTGTGACTGCTCAAAAAGAGGTACATCTGGGATTTAAGATATTTCTTGGCTGATTAACTATGATTCTTGTAAAAAATGACATAGTGTTAATATAAGTAATGTTATACTTTAGGTAAGAAAAACTGCTCAGATGAATCTCCACGCTCACTTAGCAGCCCCGATTCGATCAGAGAAATGATGGAGACTGATAAGGTCTGGGCTGCTGCTAAGGCAAATGAATCCCCAGGTATCCTACTATTATACCTAAATACTTGCAGTACATTCTTAATGAATTTGGTATAGATGCATTGGTAAGATGTTAAATTCATTGTTGCAGCTGGAGGTAGCGATGATGAACTGGATCTCACGCAGAAACCAACCGGGAGTGGTCTTTATAGGCAGAGGACTCCCCAGCCATACCATAGCTCACCTTCTGGTAAGTCTTTCTTCTGTGGGTTACTGTTAAACATGGTGCATTGTAAAATTTGATATCCTAATATTATATATGTGTAATTAGGTGTTGTATTTGGTTCCGGCTCTGCACAAGCAACTGGTTCTGCTTCTAAGGTTGCTATTGACAGTAACACTACTCCGCCTGGTGTCCAGAAATTCAACTGTTATGTTGAAATGAGGGCAATTCATCTATTCAACAACTATGAAGTGGTATGCGTTTAATCTGAATTTAAGACACATTGGCTGTTGTTGATTGTTACAACCTAACTAATTCTCAAT
This sequence comes from Plantago crassifolia, assembly GCA_036897885.1. NCBI lineage: Eukaryota > Viridiplantae > Streptophyta > Magnoliopsida > Lamiales > Plantaginaceae > Plantago > Plantago crassifolia. Next base: position 8,196 of record JAYMSM010000138.1, on the reverse strand, counting down.
TACGTAGGCGCTGCCAAGGGATTTCCTCCAGAGTGTTGTGAACTATGGTGTTCAGGATATCAACCTGAAAGTCTCTGGCCAAGGTGTGTGGCCGGTACAAGTTGAACTTGGAGGGGTGAAGACCTGCATCAATGCGAGTTGGTCAACCTTTGCGACTGCCCATAAACTTAAGGTTGGCGACCTTGTCAAGTTTGAGTCCCGTTCGTATGGTGCGAGTACATGGTTTGTGCAGTGCTTCCGTTTCGGTTGATTGTCTAGGTATGGAGGCAGGGGTTCCGTTTTGTTGGCATGCAGGTTATCCAGGCAGGACTTACATTTCATTTTGTTATTCCGTCGGTGTACTAAATCAGGGCTTTAAACCCCAATGTGGGTTATTTTGATCAATTAGACCTTGACTACTTTGTAATTTACAAGTACAATAGTATGATCTGCCCCTCTAAGCTTGTGACTGTTGTAAGTTAATTGTGGTGTAAGTTTGAAGCTGGTAAAGCTCCTACCTTCTGTTGAACGTCTGCATTCGGATTTTATGATATGATATGATATTAGTGCAATAGTCTGACTATCTTAACTTTTAGTTCCACGTTCCTTGAAAGCTGATTTACGTGATAGTTGACTGGATTGAGCCGGTTCTCTCTCCTCATACATTCACTGCTTTAACATAAATGTGTTTCTTGACTATACCAGAACGAGCATTCTCAAACACTTTGATATCTGCTTAGTTTATGTCTGACTAATTATCATTGAGACTCTAGTTAGTTCTTGGCTTATAACACAGTTTGGTAAGTATGCATGTTCTTCCCTGTGACAGAACATTCTTAATTCCCAGGTGATTGCGTAATTCATAGATTATAAGTACACTAGTATGATCTGCGATTCTTATCTTTGTGACTCTGCAACCTCATGAAATCTTCTTTTTGGATATTATCTGCCCGTGGTCTTCATATGTATTTGAAAATTCCTCAGTTAGTATAGTTATAATTATCTTACCAATTAGGTGTTCAACGCTCTTTGCAAACTGCTCATGTATCTGTAGTTTGACATTGAATTAATTGTTGATTTAGGTGGATCTTATGTTGCAAATGAGTTTCTTTACTATTACGTTTGTGGTAGTAAAGATTAATCCTGGCTGAACTAAGTTGTGAACTTAAAAGTACACTATTTAGAGTTGCGAATGTTATCTTATGCCTATTCAGGATCTGCCAATCGGCTTTTGTCACTATGATTTGATATTGGTCTTCATATGTCTTTGAATCTGCTTAGTTAGTATAGTTCTAACTATCTTCGTAACGATTTTTTTCATTGACAATCAGAAGGACTGCTTTGTTCGCTTGTATGTTTTATACATTTAGTTTCCTGCTTCCTATTTCTTCAGTATCTTTTTTGTTGTGCCTCAAAGTAAGATGGTAGATGCCCTGATTTGCAGATGGATGTTGGTAAGACTAGAGTCGCCTGTAATTGAGGTCTAAGTTCATCTTGGATTTTGGTGCTGCAACTTGTGTTTTCTTTAGGGTTTAGATAGTTCACACAATCGGGCTTGTTAGGCACACAGAAATCATGTTGGGCAGCTATATTTTTTGATTCGTTGTTTACCACTTCTTGAAATTATAAATACACAATTATGACGTGCGAATCGAATCTTGTGGCTATGCCCCATTCGGCTGTTTATGATATGATCTGACACTTGTCTTCACATGTCTTTGAATCTTACAAGTAAGTATAGTTATAACTATCTTACCAGGGAGGTTTATCATGAATCATCAAAATTCACTTGTATGTTTTATACATTAAGTTTCCTGCTTCCTATTTACTCAGCATATGTTATGTTGCGCCTCAAGGTCGACTGGACATGAACTGATTTGCAGATGGATGTGGGTAAGAGTAGAGTTGCCTGCACACTTAAGATGAAGTTTCCTTCGATCCTTTTAGGATTTGACTGCAGCAAATTGTATTTTTTTAGGGGTTAGATAATTCTCTCCAACGAGCTTGTTAGCCCTGCCTAAATCAATTAGCTATGGTATAATTTGTTATAATATCATCTCTGCTTCTCGAGATTGTTATAGTTTGAATACCAATAGTTGTGGTACTTGATGATGCGCTCTATGTATTATATGTTCTTAATTGTATGGATTTTGTTTCAAATTGCCTTTTTTTGCTTGCACCATTGTGTTGTTAAACTAATACTGTTATGTATATAGCAGATGTGTATAGAAGGAGAATTCCAATGTTTGAGTGATAGTGTTGACAACAATTCTGGTTTCATTGCCGTTTGCCTAAGCACTTACACCTCAATTACATATGAAGATGTTCGGGATTTTCCAACAATAATATAGTGTCTTTTGTAATCCTTGAAAAAAAAGTCCATTGAACAGTTACCACATCACGTACAACTGAAAATTAGATTGCCTAGCGCTTCATAGCATAATACTAATCTTAATACAACAGATAGCATAAAATTAACGGATACTTTCTTCTTCAGTAATCATAGCTGAAGTAGTTGGTAATGAACCACACAGCTACCATTGCAATCAGAACTGTGGATAGCAAGTTTGATCTCTGGGCTGCTCATAGCAGTTCATCATGTCCGCGTTCACCTTGTTGTTTGCTTGTAGATAGTTCATTAACCTCTTGTTGACATTTGCGATTTTGAGTCGTTAATTGCACTCCCTCAGCTTCCAGTTGGTGGACTTTACACATTACTTCATGCAGTTGTTTTTTCAGCACTACAATCTCTGCCATTTCGAACGGATTCCACCTAGAGTCCGTATGAGTTGTTGAAGCAGAGCTTTGAGTACCAGCATTTGATTGAGGTGTGTAATCGAACCAGTCCCACACACATTTCCTTCCACCTGCTGTTCCGGGGAGAACGAAAATTGAAACCAAATCATATTTTAACATATCAACAATTTGGGAAGGGACTCAATTAGAGAATGTATTATTGTAATATAGAGCTAATGGATTGACTCACGGTTGGTCTGGAGAACACATTTCTGGAACCTCCTACTTGGGTTTGCATCCGTTGTGGACGTGTATCGCCGGACTTCACCTCCGCAATGGCATCTCAAGTATGGGATGTGGTCTGACATTGGAATTGTGTGAAAAAAGTTTGAATGTGCTGTTTTGGTGCTTTCTCACTAATCTTATATATATTGCAGTACTTGAGTCTATCCCACTGCAAATTCAAAATTTGAATTTCCCATCTCTGTCATTACTGGTCATGTAGGTGGGGTTATTTTGACATAGAGCTGGGCAGGTATTCATAGTTAGGTGCTAGTAGCCTTACATTACTCATGCATATAGACTAGTCGCCCTTAGTAGTGGAAATCTGCAATATCAATATGTCGCCCTTCACTAACATCACAGTAGTGAGTATGAGTAAGGCATAAAAACGTTTTATCCTTTAATTGATTCCTTGATTTACCACAAACTGATTTAACACTACTAGCAGATTATTGATTCCTTGATTTACCACTTCTTGATTTAGTAGAGAACCCGCAAGGAAAGCAGAAGTTTTGACACAGATAGATATATTACATGACCAAGATAGACACGAACGAGTGCTACTTGTTCTTGTTTTCGATTACATAACATTCTGAACAAGGTAAACATCATAGAAAAACAACACTAAGCGGTTCATGTAAGATATGAATTTGATGTTGTTATTCTTCCGTACCCCTGGTGTGTTGTACTATGTCAATGCATCTTTGCAAGTCGTCCAGAAGTGATTTCCGTATTCTCCACAGCGGCCACAAATGAAACATTTCACGCGAGGGGCTTTACCACTCCTTGTACGGAACCTTTTGTGCGCTGGCCTTCCAAGCTGACGCCTTATAACAGGTGGCAGGATCTTTCCCGGGTAATTTAGATCGATGAACTCAAATTTCCCAGTACTAGGAATTGGATTGATGTTGTGAGCATACACTTCTTTATACGTGGTGGAGAAGAAAACAGGGTCAACCACGTCTTTAATTTCCCACCTCACTCGAGTAATGACGGCTATCGCGTGGCAGCACGGGAAACCCTTTATCTGCCATTGATAACATGAGCAGCTGCGGTTCTTCAGACTCACCTGCCAAGACATGTAGTTCATGATAACAATTCTGGATGCATTAATGTATTACATGATAAGACATGTAGTTCATAAAAACTAACCACTACTGACTCGTTCGAAAGAACTTCAAACACAGCAAAATCATTAGTTGGATTTATGATCCAACTACTCGCAATGCTGGCATTCTCATTCCATCTTACTTCCATTTCTTTCGTTAGTGCTCCCGTCCATTTGGCACCTTCGTTCTGTCTTTCAGTAAACCACCTCATAATTTGCATTCGGATTGTTTCAAGCATGAATGTAACTGGTAGGCAGCGTGCATCAAGAATCCAAGAGTTGAATGACTCAGCTGCATTTGAAGTGAGCTCGCCATATCTGTGTACATCAGGAGCGAAGGCAACTGCCCATTTGTCGAGCGGCAAGTCGTGAAGGAAATGTCTTGCTTTCTCACCTCCATGGTTTTTGAATTTAGCAATAGCAAAATCAAACAACCTTGCATTAGGCGCGTATGCTGCATCTTTGAATAGTTTGCACAGGTTATTTTTCCAGGAATCGGAAAAACGTTTACCTGGATACATGGCTCGGATGTTCTTCATCAGGTGGTACAAGCAGAAAAAATGCAGCGGCTTCTGGTATACATCATTGAATGCATTCAAGAGACCTCCAGCTCGATCTGAAACATACATAATCTCCTTGGGGTGTTTAAGATGGTCTTTAAGCTTCCTTATGAACCAGCACCAATTTTCAGAGTTCTCACCGTCAACAATTGCCATTGCTACTGGGAAGAGACCTACATAAATGACTTACGATCACATACACATTGGAAATGAAGAAACATAGCTGTATATGAAAAACACTGCCAATCTGGAACATGTTGATTACAAAATTATTAGGATGTGTAAATTCCTCAAGGAAAAAGAGAATTATATTCATTTTATGTTGATCTACAATTATAAATCAACTGAGCTGGAAGATGCAGAATGCACAATTAGAGAGATTCAATCATACTTTACTAAAAAGGCTGCACATGCTATTATTTGATGTAAAATATACATGTATTTATTACCATTGTTACCATCCTTTGTGGTTGCAGCTAACAATGTCCCCTTGTATCGGGTCTTCATGAATGTGCCATCAACGAATAGTATTGGTCGGCATGATTGGAATCCCACCAGGCTAGCATGAAAACAGAGGAATAAACGCTTGAATCTACTTTCAACTGGGTCTGTTTCAAGGAAAGTTATGCTCCCCGGATTTGTGCGCTGGACTGCATCACAATACCATCGTAGCTCATTGAACGAGTCCTCATATGAGCCGTACACACTAGCACGAGCAACCTCAAGACCCCTCCAAATCTTCTCATAATCAAGCTGAAACCCATAGTCAAGCTGGAATGATGTGACCAGTTCAGCAGCGCTTGTTGATGGCTTGGCTCGGACGGCATTGGTGATCAATTCACCAATAACATTACAACCCATCCGCTTGCTATCGTGCCTCATCAGGGCGAGTGTGCATGTGTGTTCTAGATCTGACTTCTTAATAACCATGTCACCGGTGACTCTGCATCTTGCAGCTTTGATAAACCACTCACATCCATCTTCCTTTTGCAGGTGACAACTTGCGGTGATGTAATCACTATCATTCTTTGTGTATTTATACCTGAAGCCCAGCTTTGCCGAGTACTTTATCAAGGCCGCCCTCAACTCCTTGGCTCCTCCAGAAAAGGTTTGACCATCCCCTTTAATTAAGTGAATCCAATTGTCTGATTTAAGGACTATATCAGGTTGTTTTGGGTCAACATTGTATGTTGGTGCTCTTGTTGTTGCCCCCGGGTAGTATTCGCCTTGTTCAGCAGCCTTTTTCTTGGCTCGCCTCTTCAATGTCCGGACAGTTGGCCTGTGTCTGGTGTTTATATTTGGAGGGTTCTCTGAAGCCATAGCTTGGGGGTTGTTGCTGCAGACATTCTCATGCAGGGCATCCTGCATACCTGGACTTTGTGCAGTTGGCAGTGGTGTTCCAGACTGACTCGGTGATCCTGCAGAGACTGCTCTAAATATCATGTTCCCATATGAGAAGCTTTGCTGGTGAGATGATGGGTATGAGTTGAGATCGATGTCTGTGCGTGGCCTCGGCTGTTCGCTCTGTGTCTTGTTTACCAACGGCTTCATCACCGGGAAATAAGTTGATATGCTTGCATTAGTACCACCCTTTGCTGTAGGTTTGCTTGATTGGCTGTTACCAGTTTCTCTGTGCTCCACATGTACGCATTTTATGTTTAACACACTGCATATCATTAGCATGTTCTTGTAGTCACCATTTGATACTAGTGAGTACTTTTCATTCTTCTTCAGCTCGAATGTGTATTCTTGTGGTGCTTCATGCAGCCATTCGATTTGTTCTACAGGATGACCATTCAATATCATTAGCATTGTCTTCACTAACGAACCACAATTTCTATATAATTTTGCTAATAATATCCACTATAATTAAACTCTAAGAAATATCAGTACACAGATAGTTCTCACCACTTCATCCTATAGATGGGCATGTAAGGTTGCAGTACAATGATCAGCATTGAGATTGGCTGTTCTTAGCTCTGCCTAATTGTGGTCTAACTGAACACTAATGCACTAAAAGGTAAAGATGAGTTCGCTTCGTAGTTGCTTTTATAAAAACTTGGCCGCTAGAAACTGATGCACCTTATTTTTATTTGAATGAGTTCTTAATTATAGGGACAATTTGTTATCAGCCTTAAATCCAAACTTAACACCAGCAATTAGGATTCTGCTCCAAAATAGTTCAACCGAGCCACTATCATCAACATATGGCCTGAATACCACTACATTCAAGCTTCACAGAAGAAGTTCACATATATAAGCTCCAACTGACCATCTTAATCTGAGTTCAATGTGTTAACTGTCATTACTCTATCCTAAAGTTAACTTAATCAAAACACACCAGCATAAATCAAAACTAAGACGGGGTAACAATCAATATCAAATCAACTTATCATGCTTAGGCAGATAACTGCATTCCTTCCCATGTTATGGCATAAGCTGCCCACTAGGGGCAATAAATTGCCCTCCTATGAACAATAAGTTGCCCTCAAGGTAACCTTACATTTGTTCAGTCTAGATAACAATTCTCTTGATTTCTCTTGTGTTTAAGAGATAAATCCATGACCAAAGGGAACCAAATAGGGATGCTTTTCATCTAAATTATCCGGTACACTCACAACATACAGACTCACATCAATAATTCGATGGAAAAGAAGCTGAGAAAACATAAGAGGGCTAAGAACTCACCATACGCATATTCCAGGAATTTTTGAAATGTAGGTACATCGGCTGACTGGACGGTGAAGGTAGAAGCCCCGGCGTTGGTGATGATTTCAATTCCGTCCATTTCGATTTTGGAGCAGTCCTCCTGGGCTGAAACTACAGACTACTGTGACTGAGGAAAGAAAACGCGTGTTTATTTCAAAATTTGCTAATATATTGGAGCCAAGCAAAAAAAAGGGAAAATTAAATGCATAAACAGTATATTCGAATGTAGGGGCCAGTGCTAATTTTTATTAGGGGACCTAGTGTGCAATTTACCACATGGGTGGAAATGGACTAAATGGGCCAAAGTTGGAGTGGATTGGATTATTGACGGGCTCATACTTATGTTTTGGAATATGGCGTGCAGAAACAAGGCCATGGGATTGTTTTGTACTGGAGTCCAAAAACTCCGTACTACTACTAGCTTCTATTTTTCCAGAAAAAAAACAATTTCTTATATCGTCTAATACAATAGGTTGAGGAAATGGTTAATCAGCCCAACCTTGACTATCAAACTCACATAATTTATTTAGCTAATAAATGGGCTAGCACATTACAATGTCTACACACGAAACTAAAGTTTACTGAAGAAAAAGAAAGTGTTATCTCCTTAATTTCCAATATGATTCCACCCGCCGCAGAGAACGATGGACTGTAGTCTTGCAAAGCAATGATAGCGTTGCTACAATCTCCTTCGATGATAACATCTCACCAATGGCGATTAATTGCAAGTTTAGTTGCAAGACAGGCTGCTTGAGCTTCAGCTATTTCAGGTTGCTGCAAGTGTGGTACCCGTTGACATTGCCAGGCGAGTATAACACCACG
>JAYMSM010000137.1:0-15707 GCA_036897885.1 Plantago crassifolia | reverse complement strand
TTGAAGCACATTATTGTGAGAAAAAACTTCAGATGTGTCCAGGTATGATGCATCAAATGATGTATTCACACCTATAGAGGTGGCTCCAACATGTATTAAAAAATTACCCAAGTGAGCTAGAATTACCACTGTAATCATCAAGTAGCAATTGATGAGTCCATTAAAGCTACTGATTACCAGGTAACCAAAAGTAGGGGCCCCAAATCTTATTTCCACAATTTCTCAAATTCCACACATGTGATTGGTAATGTTGTTATATGACCTTTAGTTGCTGGTGCATACAACTTTTGTCTCTTGTCCCCCGAAAACAAACTAGCGCTGCCAAGACATGGAAATTTATAAGTGTAGAAGTAGCTTCTGTGACCAACTGAACAAATGTTTTGATCATAAAATCTGCACTTGACAAGCTGTTTGCATTCGTCATTTACTGGTAGTGATATCACCTTATCATAACTTCGTAACACCAAGCAAAAAATTCCATTTGTAAAGTCTGGTTTACCTTTTATGCATTCAATGTTTTCTATAGGTTGGACAGACCTCATAACAAGTTGATGCTGCTCCAAAAGTCTCTTTTTAACAGACCATTCTGGAAGACTCCTTTTCAGCATGTACTTAACATCCAACTCCTCAACATGAAGCAAACCCAAGATCATGATATATGGCACTCAAAATTGAGATTCAATCCAAGTGGCACCACCAATTATATCATGCTTAAGAAGCTCCTCTTCAGACATTTCACCACAACACAGTAAATGAACTTTGAGAATTTTTTTAAGTACACTCCCACCATCATGTCTAGCCACCCGAGTGTATTCTCCACGAAGTATGTGCTGAAACTCTTTGCCATCCAATCTTCTCAAAGTATAACAAACAATCATAACTGGAAGAATAACCAAGTTGATATGATCGGAGAGCATGATGACATTTTCATCAGAACCGAGGCATGTTTTTACGTCATTAGCATAGTGCATTTCATACAATATAATCCATTCTAAATCACCTCTGATAACATCACCAGTGAGTAGGCAAAACTCAAGTTTTCCAAAAATATTTCTATACCTTTGATTGATGATAGTCCTGATAGAAACATCATATACAACTCTTGTGTAATATTTTGAAGCCAGAGCCAATGTAAACTCTGTGAACAGTCTGTCTTTAGTTGTTGCAGAAACTGCATCAAGAGCATATTTCCCACTTTCATGATAAAGTATGATGTCCTTCTGTAATGAGTTCGATTCGGATGAAACACTAAGTAAAATATAAACAACAGATCCATCGAGCTGTGGTGCAATATCTGTACTTTCCTCTCCAAGAACACATGCTCCTTTCAACAGTTGTATAGAATATTCTGTATCTGCATTCAATCTTGATGCAGAAGTCCCGGACTGGAAGACAAAAGATGATTCTTTTTCCATAACTCCTCTACACCAGTCATCACAGTTCTGTTTTTCAACCACATCATGTCTTTCATTCCAACCAACCTCGATGTCTTCACCTGCTTCAGATTTCCTATGTGCCTTGAATATAGGATCAGCCAGAAAATTCACACCACTCTTGTATCTTAGACCAAGCAATAATTTGAAGTCATCTGTCGTTAAAGCGGTGAGTGATGAACTCTTTCCTTCATGAAATGACTTCTCTGTTGCTATTACAGAAGAGTGCTTCCTCTTATTCCACAACTTCCAAATAAATCTTTTCTTAAACCCATGAACTTCGACAAGAACGGTGCATAATTCTCTTTGCAATTCAACTAGCAAACTAATTCTTTCTTCACTTGCAACCAAAACCACAAATTCGGCCAATAATTTCACTGTAGGATTCCAAACCTTATAGCCAGAATAATTCAGTGTAATATCATGCATCATCCGAACAAACAAATTTCCACGAGCAGGATTCTTATCCAACAAGTTAATACAAATGGTTTTGGAATTCAGCTCACTTTGTTGAACCATAGAGATTATATTCATCTTAATGTCTTCATCCGCATTACGTAAATCAAACATGTAATGTACCTTCCTCCCTCTATCAAATACAATATTGAATAACAAACCATATCTGCCTAGCATGCAATCTTTAAACCTTGGAAAAATAAATGATGTCGACATACATGTATCTGCACCTAAGTTTTTCTCTCCTTCAGTATCGAAGCATATCCATTCAGTATCATTTCTACGTCTCACACTCAGACTTCCATAAGCACTCAATTTTGAAACCGTAAAAATGCCAGACTGAGACGAAGCTGAAGAAGAAACATTACTAATTAACAGATCTGAATTAAAATCCTTACTAAGTAGTTCAGCATCACTGTCAGGCATTTCATTGAACAGTTTGTACATGTCTGTAAGTATCTCATCTGCTTCTTCTAAGTCACCACATGGAATTGCTGATGAAACTAGCACTGCTTCCGGTACAACCACAGGGTCATTACAAGTAGGATTCACACCCAATTCGTTATTGCATATCATATTTCCTGATTTCGAAGCATCAGATTGCACGAGTAAATTCCTGCTCATAGTTGTCCCCAACGTTTCAGATCCAGTTGCAGAAATGTTGGCATAAGGTAGACCCATCCTTTCTCGTTGTAGGGCAATCATCAACGTCAATTTTTCCTTGATTTCAGATATGCGCTGATCAATACTATCACAAACTTGAGAAAACTTACGGATCCCACTCACGTGATCGATCCCTTCAGTTTGAACTAGTTCTGCCATTGTTTTGGGTCACCAATCCAGTGAAATAACCTGGCTTGATGATACCAATTTTTGTGACCCAAAATGCGCAATTCTCATAAATCAACGAACAATCTCAATTACAATCAAATCTCAATACAAAACAGCAAACTAAATTAACTATGAATAAACCAACAAAGAGGCAATGACCAACGAGCAACGATAACTCAAGCCGCCAGGAGAATGATCGGATAACACCTGGAAAAACAACTCCGATCAGGATTGTATTTAGTGACAACTGAGAAAGATAAGGGTGAGTAAGAGGGTTTACCTCACTACTAAGTGTTCTTTAATTACTCATATCCAACCACTATGGGTTGAAGAAATCATATCTAGTTATGAGCTAGATGAAGAAATCACAGATTTGATAGCTCAAACCATGGTGACTACAGGTACTTCTGATTATACTTATCTAGGTGGTTTATTAAGATTTCAGGGAAGGATAGTGGTCGGCAATGCAAATAATATACGAATCAGAATTATGCACACCATTCATGCTTCAGCAATGGGTGGCCACTCAGGTGTGCATACCAGTTACTTGAGAGGAAGAGCAATTTTTTATTGGAAAGGAATGAAAAAAGACTTCACTGAGTATATACTAGCTTGTGATGTATGTAAGCAATGTAAAGATGAAGCAGTTCGTTTCTGCTCCAGAAGCTCCGTTTTGAGCCTGGACTCTCGCTCCCGAAGCTCCTCGACTACTCGAAGAAGCTCTGTCACGTCGGGAGGTCGCGGCTGGACTTGAGCAGACGAGCGTGGGAAGTAGGAGCCCAATGTACGAGTGAGACCGCCGCCAGATGACTTGGTGGTTTGCTTCCCCGAGCTGGAATTGGAGGGTTTGGGGTTTGGCGGAGATTTCTGCAACCCCATTGCTGATTTTACTTTTCCAGTCACCATATTGTGGCTACTCTACATGGGTGGGAGATGAAAGGAAAAGGGATTGGGGAATTTGTTGAGAAATGGTGAAGAAGAGTAGATGATTGGGATTTGGTAGAGAGGGAAGTGAGTTTGATTGAGTGCACTGCACAGCTTACGAGGAACGGTCTTCTTTTTGTGGGTAATTTCTGCTTGTTTTAATATGTTAGCCGCTACTGTTCAATCTTGCTCATTTTGAAATAGTAAAATATTATAACTGCACTCACGGAGATGCAATTCCACGCGCTGGAGACATGTACGGTATTTCAAATGGAAGGGGAAGCCATGTTCTAGCTGTTAGTAGTACTATTTCATCCTAAACAGGGAAATTACTAGTCAATTTGACTACATTAAGACAGATCCTTGTTAACAAGTGGATTACAAAGGTATCTCTATAAATGATCATAGACTGATCAGCATCAAAAACACCATTGTAAACCATTATTATACCTCATATTAATGGTTGCTTTGTTCAAACTCTTCCATTAAAATTTTGTTTCATTCAAAAAAAAAAATTGATTAACTTTTTTCATCAAATTACAAGGTGGTCTAGCGGTAAAGAAGTTGAGTTGAGGTCTGGAATTCGAATCATATCGGGCACAAATTTAAATGCTTATAATAGTTTGCCGATTAAAAATTAAAAAAAAATAATTTGGTTGATAATTTGTAATAATTTTCGATTAATATAAAATAAAACTATTGATAAACTTTTAAGATTACAATAAGTATAATCATTGATTATATATTGAAATTCATGGCACTACATCTATATACTTACAACGCCAATTGAATAAAACATCACACAAAAAGAAAAAAAAATTTGGAGAGACCACTTATATGTGGTCTTTTCAAAAAGACCACCTAGCTAAACCACACTAATTCGCGCCCCCAACACTGGCAATTCGCGCAGCAAAATGGCCCCCAAAACTCGCGGATCTTTGACCCGGATCCACACAATATCGGGTCAGCTATAAAATGCCTCAGAATCCACCAACAAACCTAATTATTATTCATGCTTCTTCCCCAGAAACCCAAAGCAAAAAAAAACGGCGTGTCCGCCAATATCTTCTCTCTCTCCTCCCTCTCTCTCTCTCCTTCCAGCTCGATCGGAAAACCTGCCTATTTCCATGGAAGAAGATGGCGGAAACGTGGATGAATCAGCTCAATTACAGGTCGCGGATGTTTAATTTTACTGTACACAATGCCGATTTGCTATGAAACATCATCTATTCTCTCACTGATTATCTTCACCTATTAAAAAAAAACTACAGGTCGCCTTGCATCATGAAGAATCACCAACAAATCTACAGATAGTAGCTTCACAAGGTACAAACAATGGCTTCTAATGATTAATAATGTATTATCAGGATTCCTATTGCCCTATAATAGCTGATGTTTTGTCAATGTTGGTTTTGTTTCCATCTATGCTACCATATTAAATAGTGATGTGTTGATGTTGTGTACACTAATCGCATAATGTGCTGTTGTCTGAGCTATTATACCAGTTTATCAGCTTGGTAGATCTATTGGTCATGTTGTACTGTTTATTGGTAATGTTATTGCATATATGATATTTTATAAGTGATGTGTTAATGTTTGTTTTCTGTTTTTAATAGTTTTGTGTTTATTAGTGTTGGTTTATATATCTGATAATAGCTAATGTATTTATTAGGTATGTTATACCAGTTATTACCAGTGTTGCGTATGTAATATATGTTGTTATCTTGGAGTAGTATTATTCAAAGTATATAATGATGTACATTCTGGTAATGCAAAAACATGTGTTGTTATCTGGATATAAAAACCATTTATACCAGTTTGTTATTTTATTGGTGATGTCATATCCGTTATTACCAATGTTACATGTCTGATATATGATGTTATGCTGGAACAGTATTATTCCAGTTATTACCATAATGTTTGAAAATATAATTACTCATGTTATTCTAGATATTACCAATGTTATTAATGCAATATATAATGTCTGACCTCAAAAAACACTGCTGTTGACAGAACCAGCCCCACTCCCCGACACAACAGACCTCCCCGTACCAGAAGAACTCCCCGAATCATTACTTGGCAAGACAGCCAATCACCTAGATACCCTGCATGAGATGTACCTACTTTACGCTGGTATCATTGGATTCACAGTTAAGCGATGCACGACTAGGCGATACAAAAGTGGGGATTTACGAGAGCAATACTACAGGTGTAGTGCTGATGGTGTTACCAACTCGAGGCAGCCAGTCACTCCATCACCACAAATTCAATGTGACAACAGCAAAAAAAGAAAGAAGCGAACATTGCTTATCACAAGGACAAAGTGCAAAGCTCATATACGATGCAAGTTTGATAAGAAGACTAATATGTTTAAGGTCGTTGGTGAAGAGATCATGCACAATCACGAGCTAGGTAGGCCTGAGTGGCAGCACCTATATAGATCTGAAAGGAAAATCGGTATCCACAAAGCTACACTTATTGAAACTATGGAGTCGGCCGGAATGAAGCCAACTGTTGCTTTCAAATTCTTGTCCCACAATGCATGTGGCAAGGAGAATGTAGGCCACACTCTTATGGATCATTTGAACTATGTGAATAGGCTGAGAATGGATGAAGCAGGAGCCCATGATGCTCAGAATGTTGTGCGCCAGTTACAACGGAAGCAACTGGAGGATCCAGATTTCTACTACGACTTCACCTTGGACGTAAAGGGTAGGTTGAGTGGACTGTTTTGGGCTGATTCGATGATGAGGGACGACTACTCGATATATGGTGATGTCCTCATATTTGACACAACATACAGAACCAACAAATATGAGATGATTTGTGCACCGTTTGTTGGGGTCAATAACCATTGGAACAATGTCATGTACGGGTGTGCGTTCTTGACAAATGAGTTGACAGAAACCTTCATTTGGCTCTTCGACTCATTCCTAACATGTATGAAGAACAAGAAACCTATCACAATATTCACCGACCAAGACAAAGCAATGAACAACGCAATACAAGAGGTACATAAACATACACCTGATGTTGTTCTTATTATAACCAGTACTGTGAATATAAAAAGTGTTGTTATTGGTTTTATTGCAAATGTGATGTTATTAATGTTATATGTTATGTTTGTTATATAATTGGTAATGTTACTGTTTGTTAAATCATTGGTTGTGGTATTACTAAGAATGTTATTTACATAGTTAGTTATGTTACCTATTTTATATGTGGTGTTACCTAAACTATATGTGATGTTGGTTCATATCTTCAACCACCAGGTCCTAGGTACTGATACAAGACATCGATTGTGCATTTGGCACCTTGAACAAAACGCGGTCAGCCATTGCGCACTACTCAGGAGTCATCCAGACTTGAAAAAACAATTCAACCTTTGCATGAAGCTATGTTATACTGAGGAGCAATTTGAGAGAGAATGGCGTTCAATGATAGAGGGACTTCCACCATTGCATCTTGCAATTTAGGTTTGTTATGATTGCAAGCATTTATTACCGGCACTAAATTGAAAGGGTCGGAGTCAACCGCCTCATTCCCACAACTGTCGGCTGCTACCCCAACATCACAAACCGGCTCCTGTAGAACAAAGCCCACTGCTCCATCCAACCCGTGAGCAGCCTCTCCCCTGTTTAGCCTAACCGACTCCACTACCCGACTTACAGTCAAACTGCCACCTCCCCCCAAGACCACAACATCCGACCACAGCAACTTCTCTGCTGCCCCCAAAACAGCCCCTGCCGCCACTTGTTTCTGACCAACCGTCCCCTGTTCTGCCCCCAAAACCCCACCGAAAAGCTCCATATTATCTTCCACGCTGGCACCAATTGGTTGAGTCACCTCCAAATTCATTACTTCTGTACTTAATGCAACCTCCTTCATTTCACCCACCTTCTCTCCCTTCAATATCTCCAACTCACCCTCATTAAAGCCCTCCAATCCTTTTTTGACTTCATCAATATGAGGTCTTTCATCCACCTTTAAAGAATCACCTATACCCTCCAAATCCACCATTTCGACATTATTCCCTTGTTTATTCTCCGAGTGTCTCTGAATTTGTTCCCCTACAAACTCCTCCTCGATCTCCGTATTACTATTGGTCCCATCCGAAACGGATCAAAAACCTTCTTCTCCATTTTCCTCCAAATCCTCTTCTTCAACCAAACTCGGGTCCACAACAACTTTCTTATTCCTTCCATAAAAGCTTTCAATTTTATCCTCCTCTTCCACCAACCAAATATCATATTCTTTACCTTTAATCCACATCTTTATCTTCCTACGAATACATTCAAGGATAGGAGTTTCCACACAAATCTAACCTTTAACAAAATATAATTTGTGTCTAACCTCCGACCCCACAATTAGGGTTGAGCATATACGAGCCCGAACCGGAAGACCGGACTGAACCAGACTGAATTTCTGGTCCTCAGTTCTGATCGGGACCGTCTCGATCCGGTCCTCGGTCCAGCAAATTTGAAAATTCGGTCCTCGGTCCGGTTCGGTCCAAGACAGGTAAAATTTCGGTCCGGACCGAGGTGAACCGAATTTTAGCTAGGATACTATTTTTTTTCTTTTTATTACATTAATTTCCCCCTTATCCCCAAATCTCATTAACCCTAACCTAAGAGCCTCAACTTTTCTTCACATATAGCAGCCTCCCTCCTCCACCACACTCCACCACCAACTACCACACACCTCCTCTCCTCCACCACGCTCCGATTCCAGCCCGCCAACCACCAATCACGTGCTTCTTACCTCCAGTCTCCACCACTCGCGACCTTCAACTCTTCCCATGTCACCGGCCGCCGCCCCCTCTCTTCTTCTCCCCCACCATCACACGCCACTCTCATCTTCTTTTCTGAATCTCGTAACCCCAATTTGACAACTCCTCCATCCACCATAACCCAATTCGAACAGAGCTAGAAGAAAAGAAAGAAGAATGAAATCAAAAGAACTCCTCCATCCACCATAACCCAATTCAAACAGATCTAGAAAAGAAGAAAGAGGAATGAAATCAGAAGAAGGAGAGAGCTAGATCCACCATAACCCAATTCAAACAAAGCTAGAAAAGAAGAAAGAGGAATGAAATCAGAAGAAGAAGAAGAGAGCTAGAAGAAAAAAGAATGAATTTGAGAAGAAGAAAGAAGCGTGAGCTAGCAGCATTGAAGAAATCTGTGACTTAATGAAATTTATGTTTGTTTTAATTCTTCTTTTCCCTTTCTAGTTTTTTTTTAAGGTCGGTCCAAAACGGTTCGGTCCGGTCCTCGGTCCAAGAAATTTCCAAATTTCGGTCCGGTCCAGACCGAATTTCGTTCCGGTCCGGTCCTGGACCGATGCTCACCCCTACCCACAATATATACTTTACCAATTCTTTCTCCTGCCTTCCGAAAAAATTCCTCCTCCTAAAAATTAAGAGGAATCCCATACACATTGATCTTCACCATCCTTTTGTAATTTGTCATTGATTGGTTCCATCCCAAAACACTACTAAATAAACTCTCTAAGTTTCCATGTCTCCCTTCAATTAACGCTTCCTTCTCTTCCACATTAACCCCCACAAGAACCAGTTCTAAGAAGGATAACCGCCCTATCCTTTCCACCAAGTATCCCGCCCTTCTAACTATTTCCACTATGTCATCCAATTCCAAAGATACATTCAAACATCCCACCGCACATCTATCCACCCACGAATGTTGCTCCAACCCCACATCCTCCGAATGCTTATCCACACATAAAGATAAAGCATCACCTCTTTTATCTCCTTTTCTCACCCACCTAAATTCGGTATCCCTGACCACTGCTTTCTTAGAATTATATTGAACAGGGAAACTTACCAAGCCTGAAGCATTATCAGTCAGAGCAGCACCTCCTTGTACCTAACAGTCCCTAACAACCCCAAGTTCACTCATCTCATCACCGGCTACCCGTCTCCCTCCCATATTTCATCACCAGACCCTTACTATACTGATTCCGAGTTGTCTCCCTAGTTTCCGACCCAAATTGAAATCTTGAAACATTAGCTAAGAGCTTGAAGTTCCCAATCCAGCATTTTTTGAGACGATCTACCACTTCTTCCACTGGGTCATCTCTTTAGATCCTTACAATCGCAAATTTCTTGCCCATCTTGTCCAATTTTGCAGGGATACAACAATCTCTAAATTTGCCCAAATTCCCAATAATCTCCAGCAGGATTCGAGATGGACTGAGGTGGTGGCGATAAGGCGGTGGCGAGGTGGTAGCGGTAAGGCGGTGGCGAGGTGGTGGCGGTGAGGTGGTGGCATGTTGTGATAACAGTAAAATTAAAAAAATGGTGAGGTGGTGGTGATGTGAGGAGTGCGGTTAGGGTAATCAGGGCGGTCAGGAGTCCTGGTCCTGAAATTGATCGATTTTGGGGGTGCACTGAGTTATCAGGTAAATGGGAAAGGGAGGAAATTCTATGCTGGGGAGGATAGTGACGAGGATGAGGATGATGATTTGGAGGATGAGACGGAAACATGGGCAGAGGAGGTGGAGGAGGATGGAGGCGAGGAGAGTGGTGGCGGAATGGAACTGGCTGCTCAGATTAGAGGTTTTGCTGAGAGTGGTGGCGGAAGGGAACTAGTTGCTCAAATTAGAGATTTTGCTGAGAGTTTCATGAAAATGGAGAATCATAAGGTTAATATGATGAGGGAAACCGAGAGGAATCGGATGAAGATTGAATAGAAGAGGATGGAAATGATCCATGGGGCGCAGAGGAAGATTGTTGATACAATTGATAGTGCATTCACAGTTAATAAGAGACCGAGAATGTGTGTGGATACTTGAGTTGGTGGTGAGGTGGTGGTGGTGTGTGGCGAGGTGGTGGCACAGCTGGTGGTGTAGGTGGTGGCGGCGAGGTGTTCTTTTTTCCCTTCTTACTGTATATCATCTGCTTTTTGATCTCTTCGATTCTTGGGCTTGGCGTACGTAGGGGTTTGAAGTAAGTCGTGAGTTAAGGTGGTGGTCCAGATCGAGAGCTCTGTCCTGTCTGTTTCTTACTGAGATAGCTTAGCTTTCTCGATCTGTTATGTCTTGAACTCTATGGAGCGCTGTTTAAATTTGTTTGGGTACTGAAGATGATGATGATTGAGAAGTTTAATCTGCATTTTGTTGGGCTTTCAGTTGACAATGCGATTTTATTTTAGTTGATTGATGCGAATTTGCATTTGTGGTTGGTTAGTAATGTGGATGAGGTACAAGCTCAGGTTGTCAGGTTTGATGCTCCAACTATTGAGATTGAACGTGAGTCAAGTTTCAGCTTCGGGATGGGAAGTTTGAGGTTGAGGTGAAAAAAGAAAAGTGTTTTCTAAGGATGGGTGAATTGGACTGCTGGGAATATTTCGACTTCTGTTTTCAAATAGTTTGGAGTATGATAACGAGGTTGAGTTTAAGAAGAATGGAACAGAGAAGTCTGTGGATCACGTGATGGAGGTAAACAGGTGCTATGGAGAGCGAGAGGTGATGTGGTAGTTGTGTAGATGATGTTTGGTTTAGTAGCTGTGGTGTAGATGTGGTGCGGTGGTATAGATGCGGTGCTGCTTGTTTCGTGGCGATGCTATTGGAGTTTATTTATTGGGTTTGGTATACAGAACGTGGCTCGGTGCAGGAGATGTGATTTTGAGGTCTAGATGTACCCGTGTTTTGGTTCAGGCTCGGGTAGTGGGTTAGGTTTAGTTGTTTTTGAGATGAGGTCAGGGAGTTGGTTCACGTATTTGGTGTTGGTATAGGGAATTCAGGTTTGGGGGTGAGGTTTAGGCCAACCTCTTGTTTTGTAGGGGTTGTGGTTTAGGTGTTGTTAGGTGCAGGTCTTGGTGTTGGCTTAAGTCTTGGGTGCTGGTTCAGGTGAAGTCGGTTTAGGTGAAGTCGGTTTTAATCTCGGTTAGGTCTGGTAATGTCTTTGACATCTTTGTAATTGTTCCCGAGCATGTCATATGCTTCTTTCTTATTAATAAAATTTTTTGCCGTTTCAAAAAAAATAAAGGAAATTGGAAACATAAATAGGGACAGTAGATTCCATCGATCTCCTTAACCATGTTGGAATCTTCGGATGTGGCCTCACCACCGGCTGGGTATCCATAAGGCCGACTGGTTTTCCCATTGACGTACAGTATTTTATTTGAAAAGTCATTTTTCTCTCTCCCTCTCATATTTTCTCTCTCTAGAGCTTACTTTAATTTTCTGTCAGATCCGTTGAAAGTTGAAACGGATAATTTTTCCCTTTTACAAATAATAACACGACCTCGTCCCATGCTGCTACTTTTCCTTTAGTTCAATTAAACTCAAGTAATTCTTCTGTCCCGTAAGAAAATTTTCGACTTTACAGACAAAACCAATTAAGAGATGATTACTTTTGAATAAAGTATTGGTAGTGGTTGTTAAAAAATGAATATATTTATTGTTAATGGGGTTTGAAAAATTAGTGAATATGTTTTTTTTTAATATATTTATCATTATGAGTGAAAGTAGTATGTTCCACTCTAGTCTTAGTCGATTATCATTTACCTCCTCTAGTGGACATGATTTCTTGGCGGGTGATTTGGTAGTCAAGTGTTGTGACATCGTAGTGGTGCAAATCTTTTGCACTAAATTGTAAATGTTACATTTAAATTAATTCTAATAAAGTTTTGCCGTTTCCAAAAAAAAGTAGTATGTTCCAAAATGAAATGAGAATTTTTGAATGAGCAATCTAAAACAAAAACGTGGGAATCTTTGAACGGGATGGAGGAAATATGTATGCCCTTTCAGTTGACTTCTTTAAAATGCTAATTTGGCCACTATGCTAATTAATTTAATCTACGATGTACCAATGATTATTAAAACATAATTTAATCTACCTTGGCCAATAGAAATTTTCCATCACTTTCAATACGTAACAAGTGATGCATGTCTTAACCTAACCACTGCCTTTCCGTCCAATGTTTTAAAATAATAATAATCTCCAAAGAGCAGGTTTTTTTTTATTAAAATGAAAAAAGAGTAAGTTTTTTATTAGAGGGGTCTAAATATACAAATTATAGATTCTTCCCTCGCGCGTGTAGCCTTTATCATCATTTAGCGGGGAGCTATATCTATTTCGGTGTAGACTCATTACGTGTAATTCTATTGCACGATCTTATTTATGGAAGGATTCTCTCATGAATAAAATTTTTCCGTTTAAAAAAAAATATACGTGAAGACATTTGTTAGATTCTACAGCATATATAGATTTGTTACGAACTTACGATACATGTACTGTTAAACCAAATGTGTTTGTAAATATGTGTGTTATGATTATAGATCGGTCTATATATAAACTGTATAATGTAAATAATTGTGACTTGCAAATATGTGCAAACTACAGAGCAATGCACCAAGTCATGCAACTACACAAGTTGAGATGATTAAAAGACCAAGTAAAGAGAACTATTACAAGCTGACTTACAGAGACAAAAATTAATCAAAGATACCTTTTATTCAGACCGAAGACCAAAGAACTCATTCAAAGAAAAACATAAACCTTTTGATATGGTAATTAAGAACATGATAAACCTAGCACAAACGAGTGTTACCCCTGGTGTAGCGTAACATAACCTATTCAAATACTTGGGTGCTGACTGGTCGAAGCTGGGGTCACGTAAGTGACATAAAGCGTGTATTCCAAAATACCATACTCCGACGCGACATCGTACGAGTAAGTGCTAGTCAAGGCATATCCACGAGCCATACGGAAAACTCCAGTACCACCAACAACTGCCAACTCACGCTCCGCATCTCCTATCTGATTCCTTCCTAGCATACTAATAGTACTCCCTTGGTAGTCTCCGGTGGTGAAATAGAAGTTCAGGTTCATGGCTAGGGCTGAGGTTTCCAAGTCTGCGGAAGTGATGAGCCCTTGTACACGGCCCACTACCTCAGAGTTAATATCTGGCTCAGCAGTCAAAAGGTCATCAAGGACACGAACTTGACCAAACCCTGTCATGGAGTTCTCGGTGATGCTAGCACGGGCCACTTCGTAAACAGTGACATTTGCACCAGCTAGTCTGTCTTGGACATAGAAATGAACCTTTGCGAAGCTTTCTTGTCCGGAACAAATGTTCTGGAACCATTGTTTCTCAGCATGTTGTCTTGCTTGAACAGATGATGAAGCTAAGAAAGTTATGAAGAGAATGGCAATGGTGGCAGTTATCAGCTTTGCCATTTTGTTGATGGAGCTTATGGGTTTGATATTTACTAGGGTGTAAGGACTAGATGGAGCTAGTAGAAAGTGTGTATTTGAAAGATAATGGATTATGATAGGATTATATATAGGGAGTGGCTGTAGGGAAATGGTGGAATAATCAACTTAGATATGATCATAGTTAAGATACTATTGTAACAAATTGCTATGCAAGTTGAACAAGATATGAGACTTTCTGTAAATTTCGACAGATCAGCCATGGACCATAGTTGGTACGTAGAAAGTGACCAAAGTCTATCGCTCGTAGAATTTCATCTCATCTAAAAGTTCGAATTTGTAGAGATCTAGTCATTTATATTAATTCTCCAATACTCCTCCGCATTCGTGGCCGATTTCAACCTCATTTGGGAAGGTCAATCAAGTGGAATTAAATATGGGTGGAGGCAGTCTCCGCGGAAATTTGAACCCAGGTTTTTGGGCATGAGCCAAAAGTTCTGATACCATGATAAAATTCAATCTCATCTAAAAACTCGAACTTGGAGAAAGTTGTGGAATCTAGTAATTTATATTAATTCTCCAATAATCGCTTGTCTGAAATTTATAAAAATGAAACTTTTATATGTATTAGATTGATTATTATTTAAATATTGAAGAGTCATAAGGTGGTTAAGTGGTAGATGAAAGGAGTTGAAAGTCTTTGCAATAGAAGGTTTGGGGTTCGAGCCTTGGGAGGCGCAGGTTTAGGTGTGCATTTATATTTACTTGATAGTCTGTACTTTGCATTGTAATACTTTACCGTTTAAAAAAAAAAAGATTGATTATTTTTTAAGTCTGTCAATTAATTTTGCAGACACAAAAATCTGTGATGCTGGTTTATCTCCCAAATAAGGATAATTTTTCAAATATTGGTGGACCAAAATAGAGGAAATTATAGCGAACATAGGTTTATATGTAAAATGATTCCAAGGTCAACTTTCAGGATGAAATTATCTATTCCTCTGTCCCGTCCGAAGCTTCCCATTTTACCATTTTGGTGTCCATTTAAAACTTTTCATTTCCATTTTTGTAGATACTAATTCCACTAACAACAATAAATGTATTCAAAAGTAATACACCTGCTAACTTTTCAGACCCACTAACTATTAATATCTCTACTTTTCAAACCCGTTATCAATATTTTACTCAAAAAGTGAAAAGTAATAATCCCCCTAATTTGTTGACTGTACAATCAAATGAAAAGTTTCGGACAGGACGGAGGAAGTATAAGATATTTCACACAGAAAAAAATATGTAGTATATAATAATAAATAAACCGAGACAGTATTGAAAAATACATATATTTTCATATACCCTGCGTCTTCTTACAAATGTCCCATTTTATTATTTTAGGTGTTTCATTAAAAATGCATCATTCCATTTTTTGGTAAGTATATATTACTTTTAAAATTACACTCCTACCGTATTTATACAATATAGTATATATTAATATTTTACACACTTTATTTAAATATTGTGCTAGAATTAAAGTGGGTCACTATTAAAAAGACACATACAAGGAGACGGGAGTACACAGGAGAAATCTGTTTAATTAAAACACCCAGACAAAAAGTTTAAAATATATGCATGTGACTAAAAACATATATTTCTTGTATAAATAGTAAAAAAAAATGAGTGAGTCTCAGGAGAGACCACCTCTTAAAAAAGACCAAAAAAGTCCAATAGGAACTCATTTAAAACTTAAATAAGTAAAATTCGCGGGTCAACCCGCCCGGGCCGGGTTGACCCGCTTTTTTTTTTTTTTTTTAAAGGAGCAAAAAAGTTTAAAAAACATTGCACATCCACTTCAAAAACATTAAAAACACATTTCAAAAAAATTACAAACT
>JAYMSM010000136.1:0-15708 GCA_036897885.1 Plantago crassifolia | reverse complement strand
ACTGCGCGCCAATTTAAATGGGTAAAGTTTTGTTGGACGGAGGGAGTATAATTTAGCTATTAGTACTAGCCCTTAATTTCTGCACCAAAATTTTAAATTCATAAAGGAACACATTATGAGCCAAAAAAGCAGCATCTATTATTTCTTAAATTTGCTTTCTCCAGGTATCTCTTGCTTGTTCATTATGTTTCATATATATTTTTGCTGCATTCATGTTCTATATGCAATGGCAGGTGGCGATGGCTGGTAACCTGAAGGATTTTGTGGTAATCAACCATGAGGGCAAAGAGGTATGCTTGACCCCAGAATGACATAGCTGCTTTTCTTGTGATATGCGTTCTTAATTTTAAGTTATTTGTAAGCTTGTTATGCCAATTGTTATTTGTAAGTCTATGAGCCCTACATGCAAGTTAAAAACTACCGCTTACTAAGCACTGAACTGTAATTCTTAACAACTTTCCGGAAAGACTAAGATACTCTTGTCTGAACCAGATAACTTTGTTATACAGCAAGCTAATAGTACATCTTAAGAAAATTATGTGAACCAGTGACTGCGAGGAACAGATGCTACAGTGATTATTCGTGACCAGATTTTTCTGTTAAATAGTTCAATCTCAATCTAAATCTAAATTTTACCTCCTGCTCGACTCGTTAGGCATCTCCCATCTATTTGCTGTTTTAGCAGAGTAGTATGTTTTTAACCCTGCCAACATTTTTGTCTGGCCGGTTGGGTTGGTTTCCTCTACTGCATCTTTTTTCATAATTCGAGATCTATGTGATGTATAGTCACTTTTGCTTCTTAACAGCTTAAAGGATGTGAAGTTTTGACTCACGGTCAATCGCCTGTTGCATATACCTCATGCCCCATTGAAACTGTAAGGAATGGGTATCTCCATCTCAATCACATTGTGGCTGGTTCAATTGTCCATAGTATTCTTCTGTTTGAGTTCATTGGTTGTTATTGGTCCAGATCACCAATCTTAACATCTATCTTGTGTAATTTTGCTGAGTTAGGTGAATTATGTTTCTGCTCATGACAACGAGACCTTGTTTGACATAGTCAGTTTAAAGGTATATCTCTTCTTACTGGATTCAGCGTTTAAATCTCGACACTCTGATTAAAACTGAGTTCTTGATTGCAGACTCCTTTTAATATCTCTGTGGACGCAAGATGTAGAATGAACCAGTTGGCAAGCAGCATAATTGCACTTTCACAGGTTTGATTCAAAATATTAACTTATTCTTAACTGTTAAGAGATACTCCCTCCACCCTCTTATTAGGGCCCCATTTGAATTATGGCACATTATTTAATAAAATATTGAGATATAGTACAAGTGGGGTATATTGGAGTAGTTAATGAAAAGTAAAATAATACAAGTGGGGTTGGATTTTGGTAGTATAGTGATATATAGTACAAGTGAGGTAGGAGTGAGTGTATAATTTAAAGTAATAAATACTTACTAAAAATGGACTGGTGCATTTCTGATGAGACGCCCAAAATGACAAAATGGGGCACTATTAAGAGGACGGGGGCAGTATACCTTATCTTCAGCAATCCTTGCTTCTTTATGTCCTGACTAATTTTGCTACATACAGGGAATACCTTTCTTCCACGCAGGTGACGAGATTCTGCGCTCAAAATCTTTAGATCGTGATTCATACAATTCTGGTGATTGGTTCAATAGGTATCTGACTAATAATTATCTTGGGTTAATTGTATCTTGTTTCAATTTCTTGCACCTGGGACCCGTCTCCATTCCATGAAGAAGAAAAAATGAACAGTTTTGGGATTGACATCACACATATAGCTAACCTGATCAAGTTCTCATCGTAATCTGCGACTTGCACTTTAAAAAATTGAGTAAACTAAGTAAGAGAACACAGCAAACAAAGAGATTTTGTACTATAGATTTTCTCATTTTCAGAGTACTTCAGAATCTTACTATACGAGCTTCTTCCAGGTTAGACTTCAGCTACAGCTCTAATAATTGGGGTGTTGGTCTTCCTCCAAAAGAAAAGAATGAACGAAGTTGGCCATTGTAAGTACTATGATCATAACTCTATTTAGCTGTCATCTCTGTCCACAGAGCAATGTTATGCATTTCGATGAAGGTGCATAATTTGTATTCACTCTGTAATCGTATCAAGTAGTTCCTTTTATCCTTTTCCACAGAATCAAACCAAGATTAGCTGATCCATCTTTTAAGCCCCAGAGCAGTCACATCCTTGCAGCACTGGAAAGCTTTTTAAACTTTTTACGTATAAGATACTCTTCTCCACTTTTTCGTTTGGGCACAGGGCATGCGGTTCAGGTATGGATGATATGCCTCAACTCTCTGTGCTTTTGAATATATAGCTCAGTACTTTTTGTTTTAGCATTTTGGTGTGTCATTTCAAACATTATTATGAGCTGTGACCGTATGCATGCTGATCTAGGAGCGCGTACATTTTCACAACACTGGTCCATCGTCACTCCCCGGTGTCATCGTGATGAGCATTGAAGATGGCCATGAAGGAGTACCTGGGCTTGCTCAGCTTGATCCGCTGTTAGTAGCACTAAGCTCTTTTTCTCTGTATTAATAGACACGGTGATAATTCTGTGCGTGGAGATAATAATTTCTTCTTTCTCGCAGCTACTCTTACATCGTTGTCATTATCAACGTAAACCCTACTGATATAACATTTACCAGTCCAATTCTAGGGGGCAAGAGTCTGCAATTGCACCCGATACAGGTATTTCAAGCTTCTCTATCTGGTCCATTTGGGAATCAAAATTCCTTTTAACTTCTTAATATGATTGACAATTCAACTTTCTCGAGAAGCAATTCCGCGCTTATGTATTTCGTGTTTCATATTCTGCTAGTTTACGCACAGAATACATGAGATTATCAAATATCAGCAATAAATGTGTCAGTTGAACTCTGATTGTCTGTCGAATCATACATCTGTTTGAACTTCTTTTTTAGGTGGATTCGGCTGATCCCATCATCAAGAACTCCACTTACGACTCAGCTACTGGTTGTTTCGGGATACCATCAAGGACAACATCTGTTTTTGTTGAAGCTAGAGCATGAAACTGGTACGATACCATTATACAAACTGTTGTTCCTTGATCTCTGTAGTAAAATAGGGAAACTTTTACCAAAGAAACTAGATCCTTTCATTTTTTTCCCTCTTTTGGTACAACTTTCAAGTTTCAGTGTTTCACCAATAGACTACTAGGAGATCATTGAATTATTGACTTTGATATACAAATAAAAGAATCATGGGAATAATACATCTCAGAACCAAAATATTGAGAAAATAAACTGTTTATGCAATTTCTATTCATCTGGTATATAAAAAATTACTCATGACTTCTGCCAATCATACATTTTGGTAAAACTCTCAGGAGGAAGTTCAGGTTCCCCAGAAAAGTAAATTCCGTCCTCCCTAGCCTCCCAGTAGCAATGTAACATACAATGTTCTCGTGCCCAGTTTGATCTAAAGACATCAAAAACAACATCTTGATTACCCCACCAGATATGGCAAAAGAATAAGGTTGTCCCAAAATAATTGTCGCAGAAGTCCCAATTACGTTCGGTATTCTGTGCAATGTTCTTGAATCCCAGATCATCGTCCTTAGATTGACAACGTACCAACATGGTTGGAGAACCGGCTTGTTACGATTCAGCTACCTATCACGAGGATGAATCGAACATGAACAATAGAGACTCACCGATTATCACGAAACGGCTTGCCTGAACCAAACTGATATTGTATTGCACAAAAACACGAGAGATTACAATGATGAATGAGAGATAACTGCATCTGCAGTTATATACCTAGCAGAGTAACTAACAACCGCTAGTAACCGTCCAAGGCACAGGCGCCGTAGGATCAGAGACACGTGTTCTAATCTTGTGCATTTCAGCTAACTAGAGAAAGCGTTATTAGAGAAATACGCTTTTCTCTCTACTTAACTCCAAAACATAGAAGTAAAGAACTTCTAGTCTTTACATTGCTCCCTTCTTCTGCTGAAACTTGTCCCCAAGTTTCAACGTATGGGAACGCCCTGACCAGATCAGGCCAGAACTCCCAAGTACCCTCATTAGGTGGCAAGTGAGCCCACCTCACCAGCACTTGACTTGCAGCAGCATTGTTGCGCTTCACCAATCTCTTATCAAGCAAAGCAACCGGCTGAAGTATGATCTGACCTTCAGAATCCATGAGTGGAAGCTCCTCAGTGACTATCTCTTGAGTTCCCACATGCTTTTTAAGAAGTGACACATGAAAGACCGGGTGTATTCTACTTCCAGCAGGCAACTCCAACCTATAAGCAACACTTCCCACCTTCTCTACAACTGGAAAAGGTCCAGCAAACTTTGGACTTAATTTCCACATTCTGCTCTTGTGTAGAGAGTTTTGCCGATAAGGCTTGAGCTTCAGATATACCAAGTCCCCTTCTACAAATTCCCTTTCACTTCTATGCCTATCTGCCATCTGCTTCATTCTGTTGGTAGCTAGGATCAGCTGAGCCTTAATCTTAGCATTCATTTCCTCTCTCTCTGCCAATAAAACCTTCAGGTCTTCCACTGTGACTCCAGTTTGATTATGCAAATTGCCCTGGGGTGGCTTGTACCCATACAGTGCCTCAAACGGGCTCATATCAATAGCTGAATGGTAGTTGGTGTTATACCACCATTCAGCAAGTGGAAGCCATCTACTCCATTTCCTCTGACAAGAGCCAGTCATGCACCTTAAGTAGCCTTCCAAGCACTGATTGACTCGTTCTGTTTGGCCATCACTTTGGGGATGATATGCAGTGCTCAAATTCCGCTGTACTCCACTAACCTTAAGTAACTCCTTCCAGAACTGACTAGTAAATATCTTGTCCCTGTCAGAAACTATACTCTTGGGCAGCCCATGTAGCTTATATATGTCATTGATGAAAATAGGAGCTAAGGTATGTGCAGTGAATGGATGAGCAAGAGCCACAAAGTGAGCATATTTTGTGAATCTATCCACCACCACCCATATAGTGTCCTTACCCTCTGATCTAGGCAATTTCTCAATGAAATCCATGGAGATATGTTGCCATGCTCCATCTGGTATTTGCAGTGGATTAAGTAACCCCGGTAGAGAAATATTTTCATGTTTGCTGATTTGGCATGTATGACATGCTTGCACAACTGTAGAAACTTGAGCCTTCAATCCAGGCCACCAAAAATTTAATGAAATTCTCTTGTATGTAGCTGTAACTCCAGAATGCCCTCCTAATGCACTATCATGGATATTAGTGATCATAGTTCTCCTCAAATCACCTCCAGTACCTACATAAATCTTCTCTTTGTAGTATAGTATGTCAGAGTGAACAGAAATCACTGACATATTATATGGAGCAAAAGCAAACTCTGCTAATGTTTCTTCAGCTATAGAGTCTCCAACATAACTGGCCTGCAACTCCTCTCTCCACTGAGGTTGCACAGCTGAGATAGCAAATGATTCACCATCATTCTCTCCCTGGTTATCTCTTCTAGACAAGGCATCAGCTACCTTGTTACTAGCTCCCATTTTGTACTCTATTTTATACTCATAGCCCAGTAACTTTGTAAGATATTTATGCTGAGTTGGAGTAGAGACTTTTTGATCAACCAAATACTTCAAACTCCTTTGGTCTGTTCTGATAATGAACAAACCATGCAGCAAGTAACACCTCCACTTGTTCACAGCTGCAATTATGGCCAGAAACTCTTTTTCATAAACTGATAATCCCAAATTCCTTGTACTGAATGACTTACTCATGAATGCCAATGGATGCTCTCCTTGCAATAAAACTGCTCCTAGGCCTTCATAACAAGCATCAGTTTCTATAATAAATTGCTTGCTGAAGTCAGGTAATGCCAACACAGGTGGATTACACATGGCTATCTTCAATGCATTGAAGCATTGAGTAGCTTCCTCAGTCCAAATGAACTTACCCTTCTTTGTCAGTCCATGTAATACCCTAGCTTTGACACTGTATTGTGATTGGAATTTTCTGAAATAACCTGTCAAACCCAAGAAACCCCTGAGTTGTTTTAGAGTAGAAGGTATAGGCCACCTCTCAATCACTTCTAACTTTCTGGGATGTGCACACACTTTCCCTTCTTTGATGATGTGACCAAGGTATTCCACTGAATGCCTACCAAATACACACTTGCTTTTCTTGGCAAAAAGTGTATTATCTTGTAATAATTGCAGTACAATCCTCAAGTGCTCCTTGTGTGCATCCAAATCAGAACTATAGACCAATATGTCATCAAAAAACACTAGAACAAACTTTCTCAAGCATTCTCTGAAAACATTATTCATTAATGCCTGGAAGGTTGCTGGTGCATTTGTTAAACCAAATGGCATCACCTTAAATTCATATAGTCCAGAATCAGTTACAAAGGCTGTTTTCTCTATGTCATCCACATGAACCCTGATTTGATGATAACCAGCCCTCAGATCTAGTTTAGAAAACACCCTAGCATGGCCCAATTCATCAAGTAAATCATCTATTAAAGGAATAGGATAGCTGTCTTTAATAGTTAAGGAATTCAGCTTCCTGTAATCCACACACATACGCCAACTCCCATCCTTCTTCTTTACCATTAGAATAGGGCTGCTATAAGGACTATGACTGGGTTGTATAAACCCCGTCTCCAGAAGTTCATTCACCATTTTTGTGACTTCTTGTCTTTGCAGAAAGGAATTCTTGTATGGTCTCTGCTTGAAGGGTTCTGTGCCAGGCTTTAGTGTAATCTTGTGGTCACAAGATCTATGAGGAGGCAACTGGGTTGGAGTAGAAAATATTACTTCAAAGCCTTGAAGTAATTCAGAGAGTGCAACTTCATCATGCTCAGATTCACTGTCACCTGATATTTCCATAACAAAGAAACATCCTAAAATAGCTTGTTTCCCTTTACTCAATGTCCTTTGCAGAGATTTACCAGACATCATTTTAATACTAGCACTTTCAGGTTTTACTCCCTCCAACACAATCTCCTGCTGCTCATGCCTGAAAGTTACTGTATTCCTACCAAAATCAAATAGTAATGGACCAAGCTTCTTCATAAGATCAACTCCAATCACCATGTCATAACCTCCCAGAGGTAATATCCTCACAGTTGCAGAGAAACAATGGTGAGACATTTCCCAAGTGAAGTTGGAACACTTGGAGTCACATTTCATCCTTCCTCCACCAGCTACAGAAACTATTAATGGATTTGTGACTTCAAGTTCACAGTTGATTTTCCTAGCAGCTTGTGGATCCAAAAAACTATGAGTGCTGCCAGAATCTATTAGAATGAGTAGAGGAACATTCTTAGCTTTTCCTCTCACTTTGATAGTATCCACCACTTCTTGACTAGTAACAGCATGAACTGACACTACCATCTCTTCTTCATTAACCTCTCCTGAATCCAAAACAATAGGTTCCTCAAACTCTCTCATTTCTATCACAAACAGTTTCTTACATTTATGGCCGTAAGAGTACTGCTCATCACAATTGAAACATAAACCTTTCTTTTTCCTTTCATCAATCTCTTCTTTACTCAGCTTCTTCACTGTAGAGTTTCTGTCAGTGAACCCAGTAGTCTTGCTCCCTTCACTACTGGCCTTATTATTCTTCACTATAGACACAGGCTGACTCTTGTTAGTTATCTTAGACCTTCCCACAGCTTCCAATAGTACCTCTTGTCTCCTAGCCTGTAGTACTGCTTGTTCTAAATTAGCAGGAACTAACAAACCTACCATATGCCTGACTTCAGGTTTCAAACCACTGATGAAGCTATCCATGAAATACTCTTCCGTTAAGAATGTATTCTTCCGCTTCATGAGAGTTTTAAGCTCTTCAAATTGCTCAACATAATCCTCAACACTACCAGATTGACTCAGTTTGTTGAATTCTCCAACAATACTATCATTCTTCATTGACAAAAAACGATTAAACAACATTTCAACAAACCTCTCCCATCCTATGTCAATCCTCCCTTCCACATTATCCTCAAACCAATTTTCAACAGGACCGTCCAAATACATGCCTGCTATAGCTACCTTCTCATCATCACTCACTCGATTCACCATAAAATACTTGTTACATTTACGTACCCAGCCTCTCAAATTTTCGACAGTAAACTTAGGAAAATCAAGGCGCGGGCCTTTAACACGAGTAGAGTATGAAGGATTACCATCCTGAATTGGTGTACGGCGCTGATTCAGCGGTGAATTGACCGATTCAGCTAGCGGCGTCTGTTTCTTCATGAAATCCGTCAGCACAGCCGTCAAACTGTCAACACTGGTTTTCAAGCTTGCTACTTCACCCTTGATATCAGCCATTTCTTCATCCAATTGCTCAATTCTAGCTCCGTAGTTTGGTTTGCTCGCCATAACCGCCGATCTTCAGAGTTGCACGGATTCAACCTGGCTGATGATACCAAATGTTATGATTCAACTTCCTATCACGAGGAATGAATCGACGATGATAGAGTAGACTTACCGGTTATCACGAACACAGCAAATCCAGAAACAATATTGAGTTTGTATTGCACAGCAAGAGAGATTACAATGATGAAATGAGAGATAACTGCCTCTGCAGTTATATACCTAGCTGATTAACTAACAGCTGCTACAACCGTCCAAGGCACAGGTGCCGTAGGATCAGGGACACGTGTTCTAATCCTGTGAATTTGCATCTTACTAAAGAAAGCGTTATTTGAGAAACACGCCTTTCTTCTTACTTAACTCCAAAACAAAGAAGTAAAGAACTTCTAGTCTTTACATCAATTTGACGAATCTAGGAAAAAAAAGCAAAGAAAAGAAGATGTACCATGCCCGATCGAAAGAGAAGTGGGGCAGGAAGCAGATGAGTCCCCGATCAAACCAAGTCCAGTCCTTAGCTTAGATTTGAATACTCGAAAGGTAAAGCAAAATTCCATCTGTTTCTCCGGCAACTGTGTTCTTCTTTCTCATATCTATATTCATATTTGTACGTTTGTTTAGATAGAATTTCCACAAATATATAGTGTTCATCTAAATAGAAGAAGTCTTTTGGTGTCAATTGGTAAGTGTTTACATTCTGGATCTTAGTATATTTGAAATTATTTTCGAGGTTATATGTTAGTGATGATAAGATTGAATTATTAAAGTTTCTGTGTACTCATAGAATCTGAATCAACCTCCTCCATTGCAAGAAGGAAAAGCTTTTGTGAGTTTAAAAAAAAAATTGTTTATCCCATCTGAATATATAATAGCATCACTCTGTATTGATAGTGTGTAGTGAATATGCAAGCTATAATAGTTGCAATGAGTCACTTGTCAGAGTAAATTAAGGGTCTTGATGGTGATTCATTTAATCAATAAATACTATAAATTTTAGTTTTAGCAACACAATCTCTGTTTCCGAATGATACAAGCAGAAATATATCTGGATCAGCATTTTGTTGTAGTAAATTTGCAACAGTTGAATATATATTAGGTTAATTTCTTTTTCATCATGAATTTGGATTGCCTCTTGACAGGGCACAATGCTTGAGAAGGTGTTGTATAAACTGATGTTTACTTGATTGGGAACAAACATAAAATTACGTTCAGCTTATTCTACACTCTTTCATCTTCTTCTTTCCTTCAAGTCCTTTCATCATCTTCTTTGTTATGTTTCTTTCTATCATGGTGTTACTCACACAGTTTGCCAGTTCCTTGCTTCACAATTCATCCAAGGTATGTATGCCTTTTTCCATTTATGAATTCTTGATTCAGTACAATTGCTTGAGACAAATGACCTCACAAGTCACAATTAATTCACTCTCCGTTCATTCTATTGATTGAATTTTAGTTTAATTGAATTAGCACGGAGAAGAAAGGTCGATCAAAATGTCCTCTTCGCTTTCGATTTTTGTCTTGCCAGGTGATACTCACGGGATCATTAACTCCGTGATACCGATCTTTAATATTCTGCTGAGACAAATCCCCCGATTCAGGCATCTCGTGCCTGTACGGGCATTCCAGCCCCCGTTTACACTGTCCACGAGCGTAGAAACTGCAAACACGAGCCCTGTTTCTCTTGTAATACGGCGTGGTCCTCGCAAGCTTCAAGACAACATCACTCGGTCTAGCCTTACCATAACAAGATTCATAATCGGTACCTAATCAATCGAGCTCCTCAACAAAATACTCCCGGTTAAAGTCGCTTTGGGGGAAAGATTGAACTGAATTGTTACCAAAATCACGAACCTGAATTGGCAGGCCGTCCCGAAGG
The DNA here is from genome assembly GCA_036897885.1 of Plantago crassifolia. NCBI lineage: Eukaryota > Viridiplantae > Streptophyta > Magnoliopsida > Lamiales > Plantaginaceae > Plantago > Plantago crassifolia. The sequence continues at coordinate 5,446 of JAYMSM010000136.1, read as the reverse complement.
CCACAAATGCAAATCTGGCAAACGTCTTTGAGCTTGGAGCACGTTTGACAGATCTGAGTACCCTTTTGTATCGTGCATCGGGGCCGGCCTTCCACGTGAAAACTGTGAACGGGCGGGTGCAGACCTTGCATTCCTTGTTGAAATCGGCTTTTATCATCCGAACGTATGGATTTCCTCCCAGGCAGGACTCGCAGATGATCGGAGAATCGGAACGTTCTCCTCCATGATCAGCCATTTGCAGCCATTACTGATTTATCAACTCTCAGGTATCTTCAATAGAACATCACTCCTACTATAATTTTGGCCATACAGTTTGTTCAATTTGTGTTTTGTTATGGACTGGATACTATATGTAATTCATAATTATTGATAGTCCGTGCTTGGGTTGTGATATACTGATGCCAAATCTGGTGGTGTTATCGATTAGATGGGCGCCAAATACATTTTACAAAATGAAAACATTGCCACCTGTTCGACGAAATTCCTCATCCATTGCATTGTCTCAATGAACTGAAGAATCATCATCAATCCATCACCTTCTTCACCCCATCATCATTGAGGTAATTAATATTTCGTTTTGATACAGTATGTTTTCATATCCTATCTCCCACATGATATATTATCTAATCTGTCTTTACCCTAAAACTGAATGAACTCCAATCGTTCATGCCCAATTTGGAATAGGAATTTTGTAAAAGAAGAAAACCAGAAAGTAACCTCGATGGTTCTGTATTCCTAATTGATTAGTGTTGCATCATGGCCATTTGATTTCCTTCTTAGTGCAGATGGAGAAAAAACTCAAATGGTATTTTCTTGTGTTTATGTCTTCAGTTTCATTTTTAAGTTCTTTGTTGTCTGATCGTTTTGTTTCAGAATTCTTTTAGGTTAGCTACGAAAGGTGATCAAACTGAATTAGTGCAGTTGTAGTTCCCTAATAAAGGTGCGAGTATCTATTAATTTGTTGGTGATGATAGTAAGACACCTCTGTTTTTCAATCTTTCAAATCATTCACACATAAATCTTACTGCTGAGTGTTGATGCTTATGTTGTTTGTCTATGTTGGATATGTATAGTTCTCATCTTGTTCTTTCCATGTGTAATCAATATATATTTATGCCGTTTCATAATCCAGGCTATGGCACCTACCTACCATCATCTCTACTATCAATTGCTATGTCCACACGTGGTATGTATTTTCAATCAATTAATTGTTTTGTGCTCGTGTACAACAAACGTATTTCAAACATGAATTATTTTTATGGGTATCAAATCGTCCACATTTTCTTTGTCTCTGTGTTTGTGTATAGTACGATACACTAAATCATTTGGTTGTTAATGCCCTTTCAATTCTTAATAGTAGCCAGAATTTGTAACATAAAAGCCTATAATTCTATTTCATTCTAGAACCCCAGTTGGATGAAGACTCCAGTCGACACAGGAGTTCTTGAACCCACCGGGCCAAGATTGCTTGAGATAACTCCCCCATCATCTCAACAATCAGAATACAATGTCTATGTGGTATGCCATTTCAACCATTTGTTTCTTATTACTATACAACAACCTGGTTTATTAGCTTCTTGTATGGATTTCAGGTAGTCCACAATGCAGAGATAAACAAATTGATACGAGTATGCATATGCTTTTAGTTTAAAGCACAATGAATTTGTTTTTGGTGAGTTCTTCATTCTGCGTAAGCTAAAGATAGTTGGTGAGTGCCACCGTGATGTGGTTGACAAGCTACCTATGCGAGCCTAATGAATTTTATAATATGGGAAACTAACTGATAATTCATGGTTCTAAATCCATCAATTTTCCTGTTTATTTTGGTTGTTAATATATACCGTCCATGTATCTAAATGTACTCTTTGCAAGTTAATAACTTGATTAACAAGCTTTTTATTGGTAAATGTGAACTATGTTGTTTAAAATTTTTCAGGTATTGAACTAAAGTACATCCATTCTAACTTTGTCATAGATGGAATTAGAGTCTGTTCAAGCTCAAGGTTCATCAGTCTTTTTACCTCTTTCTTGCAATTACTATTGACCCACTGTATAAGATTCTAAGATGTTGAGTTTGATATACTTCTTATTTTCAAATTATCACTACTCAGGGTTCACAGACTTAAGATGTCAGTAACATATGCGCTGATCTTTTCTCTCTTAGGAATGTGTTAATCCGAGTCCAACATCCTACTTGCCCGCCACTTTTAACGGTTCACAGACAAAAGCTTAATTATTTGGTAGAGCCAATTGGGTGGTTGATTTTCTTGAAACTCATTCTCAGTATATAAGCAAAGATCATGCAAAAATTAGTGATGCAGGTAATGGAGCTCTAGACAGAATTGAATCATTTGTCGTGGTCTGGATTTCTGAAAAGCATGATGGCAAAAGAGTTGACCTTAGATTGAACTATGTCACCAGGGATCATCTGGACAAAGATATTTACAAATGGATCTCATCATCTTGGAAGCTTCGAAAGTTAAACGGCTAAAGAAAGGTGTAAAGAATCAGCATCCAAGCAGCACTTTGCATGTCGCCACATCACATATCCTCCCAGTGAAACGCTTCAGTTTGTGGGATTCTGAGAGGAGGTGAATGTCTACCGGAAAGTCTTGCTGCAGATAAATTCAGTTGAGAAGTAATCCCAGTTGTTGGTATGGGAGCATATATGTCTACACTCGTTGTAAGTGTTTATAATCTTCCATGTGTTCGGGAAAAGTTTCATGTCAGATCTTGGTTAACAATATCTCAAGTTTATGATACTGGATCTGTTATTTGTTCACTTTTACATGATTTTGGTGTCCGTGAAATAGACGATGACAGATCAGGAGAGCAATTACACAAATATTTGTTTGGTAGAAAGTATCTCATCATACTGGATTATATTTGGGATAGTAAGCATGGGATGGGATAAGTAGATTCTTGCCAGACAATGGCAATGGAAGTAGATTAATATCATCCACTTGGAATTTGGATGTTGATCGCAGTGTTACATTGGTTCGGGCAATCCTTATGAAATGTACCTTCTAGATGATGAGATAAGTTGGGATTTACTCTACAATGTGGTGTTAATGAAGAAGTTTGACCTGTTTAACTAGATAAGAGGCATAAATATTGCCTTTGTTGCCTTTTCAATCCCTTTCATTCTTATGTTTCTGCTTCAAACCTTTTATTAGCATATAATGCAAACATAACTCTACACCTAGAGAATAATTGTAGTTTATGTCTCTTTTTCATATTCTTCTTCTTATTGTTGTTATTTATTGTATATGCGGAATATAGTCGATTAATTATTGGTAATCTTCGATCTTTTGTCCCATTTTCTGGTGAGTCAAGTGGGATCGTAAGTAATGGAGAGGATTATCAGGTACTAGGATGAGTATAAATGTTTCTCTGTTTTAGAGGACTGCAAATACTGTAGATTGGATGTTCACAATGGCGGAAACTATGATATTCCGATTAGTAAATTATACATTTGCTTTAATGTACTTCTATATGATAAACTTGTGCTCATTTGCTCAATGAAAGTTGGCATTCTGAAAATCAGTATTTCTTCAGGTTAATTTCTACTTATTATTACATACTCCATACGGGGTGAACAATGTTGGGAGTATTCTTATTGAGTTCTATTTAATGGATTGAGTTCAGGGTTTCAATCTAACTATTTTGCTTGAGACTATTTCAAATCATGCAGCTTCGAATTACGGCAGGGCTCAGGAGGAGATTTTGTTCACTGCAAATTCAAATATTACGAATCACGCGATTGAGGAGTCTCTAAATAACTTTTTAATTCCTCCTTGACTGTTCTCTTATCCTTTATTAGATCTTTGGTTATACTTTGGATTAAACTTGATCTCAGATTTGTATGTTCGATAAATATTGCTTCTATGGTTGATTAATTGGTAGCGATTAGAGTTTTTTCATTTCATTGAAAAATCAATAGAAAGTGCAATTCTCTATTACCATGTGAACACCTTCTCTATTTTCATAAATCATAACTACAGTAACAATTCAGATCTTGAAATGCAGATACTGAGATACATAAGCGTATTTATGGATCTGCATTTAACAATTGGATGAATAGGTGTGTGTGACCTGCAAATTATTGTTTTACAATATAAGTAGAGCAAAGTTGTTGATCAAACAAAGGAGGTTTAGTTAAGTACGAGCTAGCTGAAGAGGTTGCTCGAAATCTCAGGCAAACGTTGCTTTTGTTACTACATTTATTAAGACTAGGATTTGTAAAGTTTCGAACATATGAATCCTAGATCAAGAACATGGTTACATGGTTATAGATTATACACAAAGTGTCACTAGCTAATTCATGCACTGGGCACCGCGCTTTGCGCGGTGCTTTATCGCTAGTTGTAAAATAGACTAATAATAGTAAATGGGGTATATAGTTGGATATTTAGTGGGGTAGAGGATCCGCACCCGTATGCAACACACAGCCAAAAAAAATTATTAAGGAAGTTAATCTTCCAGATTCTTCCAATAGCATAATTAGTGGGATTGTTAATAATTGATAGAATTGTAATTATCTTTTCCTAATTCTCACACATGTACTTTGTATATATTGGGATGAATCTTATCAATGAAAATCTATCTTCAACAGAATATCACTTTTACAGGGTATCAGCCATTTTATCATGGGCTTAACACGTGTTGCCCTTTTTCATTTAACCAACAGTTTCTCCTTCTTCTCTAAACCTCACCGTCAACAACATACAGTACCCCTCAATTTCACAAAATAGCCATGACGACACCAACTGATGCCGACTCCGCCACCCACCCACCCTCTGTCACGGTTACCCCAACCAATTTGTCCACCACCGCTCCGATTATAACAATTACTACCACCATTTCCCAATTCTCACAAATTTTCCGCAATGGCGCTCACTTTTCTTGGCAACGCTGAATGGATATGATTTACAAGGGTATGTCGACGGCACCATCTTCGCCCCGCCGGAGACATCACCAGATTACAAGTTTTGGTTTCGGCAAGATCAGTTGGTTCTTGCCTATCTCCAGGGCTCTTTGATTGATAAGTCACTCTGTATGCTTCTTCATACACTTCTGCAGGTGATTCTTGGAATGGCCTTCACCGTATTTTTGCTAGCAGGTCACGTGCTCGGGTTATGCAACTAAAATCCGATCTTGCTCGTGCTCACGCCGGGACTCGTCCAGTTGCAGAATTTATTCCTCAACTAAAGGCTAAAGCAGATGAATTAGCCCTCATTGATTCTCCTGTCTCAAATGATGATTTCACTCTTTATGTTCTCAATCGCCTGTCTCATAAATACAGGGATATTGCTGCATCAATTCGAGCCCTGCCCTCCTCTATTTCTTTTCCTGAGTTACTGGATCTCTTGACTGCACAAGAGCGTTTTGTTGATAATGATAGATGTATAAAACTTGTTAGTTCGTACTAGTTCGTAATAATACA
>JAYMSM010000135.1:0-15755 GCA_036897885.1 Plantago crassifolia | reverse complement strand
GATGAGGCACATTACCACTAGTGCACACTTTTTCTTTACCCCAGGCCCCACCGTTGTACGCCCATGCCCTACCGCCAGAATATGACCTCATTGCAGCACCCCATGATGAAGTTGACTTTGCTTGAGAATCCATGCTATGGGAAAAATCTTTCTTAACGCCTAAAGCTTGATCGATCATGGAGAGTTCATCTTCACTCTCTTTCTCACATATACACCCAGATTCATCGATGTAAAAATTCTCAATGACATATAGAGAAAGTTCTCCAATCAGGAAGATGCCATCATGTTTGTCCAGTCCCACAACTCTTTCACAATTGTACTTGAATTTGATCCTCTCGAGAGGCTCCAAATAGGGTCTGATCAGGTATTCCCCATTGTCATTCAGTTCTTTATCTGATCTGTCCTCTGGTACTTTCACATCATCAATTCTTGCAGAAGAAGATTGCCTTGGAGATCCTAAATCAGATTTCTCACGGACACTTTCAGCTTTTAGACTTGACGCAGCACTGGACTTAACACCAAAATCTGCAGCTGAGTGTAGACTGGCTTCATTTATACTACTCGCCTGATCATCATTCCATCCAACACCAGAAAAGGCTACATCCTGAGCATTATCTAACTCCTTAAAACTTGATTCATCATACAACTCAGAATTAAATGATCCATCATGTGGCTTATCGGCTAAGAGATTGAAAAATGTATCAGACCCTTCCGAAGTAAGGAGTCCATTTTCAGTTTTATCCTTCAAAAGATCTTCTCCTAACTCAAATTGTCCATTCAAAATAGTTTGGATGGTTTCAACCTTTAGCTTACATCTTTGAATCTTTTTACGCATCCGGTACGGGCCTTCAATGGGGCAAAGCTGCCAATCAAGCTCCTCGTCATTGCTAAAAGATTTACTGATTGGAAAAATACCTCGCTCATGCACAAGTTGTTGGAGGTGTGATTGCCACTCACTTTCAGCATGAAGCACCCATCCATACTTATCCTGGCGCATAACTCGTAATTCTGTGGCCATAGCATCACGAACCAATTCAAGTGCAATTCTTCGTTCATTCACCTGCTCCCAGTGTCTTTGCTCTATTTTTGAGATGTCCCTTGATTTTCTCCCAAATTCTTTCTTGCGACGACCATCCATTCCTTTGATCCTCACACCAGGAAACTTTGTTGACCCAGCAATATACTGACCCCACATAATGGCAGCACACTGTTCCAATACTTTATTGATAACTGATTCAGACTTGTGAAGCCATTCAAAAAACCCAGACAAATTTCCAATCAAAAGCTTATCAAAACCACCATGCAGAACATCCACTGATGGCCCTTGGTTCTGTCTAGACACAAAGAATTCCTCGAGTGCAGCCCTACGATGCACCAGAAGATGCTTGAGAATATCAACCGCTGCATTCTCAACATTTTTCCTATGGTCGTGAAGAAGAGCAATCAAATTCACACAGAGGCAGCAATTTAGGTCAGTATCAAGATTACTGGGACAGAATATTATTCGTCTATGAGCAACCAGTAGCTGCAAAACCGTGAAAATATCAACCTCTCCCTCTTCCTGTGAGTGGGAAACAAACAATCTTTTCTTAGGTTCAGACTGCAAGCCCAGGCGTGACAAAAGATCATCTTCCCCTATGGCCAACAAGAATGAAGGCTGAAAACAGTATAGTATGGTACGATTCGTATTCTTAAAAAGGGCATGTATATAAGTATCAAGTTGCTTGCTTCCTCTTCCGATAGATAGGAGCCCTTTGCCAGTTGGAATTGTTTCTTCAATTCGACCATCTTTATTTGCCAGCTGTAGCATGGACAACAGGAACTCTAGAGTCTTCAATACACCAGCAGGTTGAGGAAAAGCTCCCATGTACACCCGGTCCACTATCATCCACGACAGTGCATCTAAGTTTAAGGACCACCGACTCTTGTCTAGCTTCTTGTCATCTTCCTCATCGTCACGTAGGAGACGCCTCTCAAGGAAATTCATCAATCTAGTAAGACATAAGCCCTGAAAAACTAACACGGAGTCAGCATCAACATAAAGAGGCACACTTTCCAAAACGGTCTCAACAACTGATGCAGCTTTCATCTGCTCAGTGACAAAATCTGAAATGACTTCTGCCACAAAATCCAGAACTGCAGTCGCGCCAGCAGAACATGGACCCCCTCCATATCCAGAGTCATCCACTTCAAGAAGAAGCTTTGAGCTCATCGCAAACAGTGGGTTTGACATGTAATGGTGAGAAGATTTCAAGTCTGAAGAAGACTCATTTGCAGACATAGCAGACTCCAGTGATGGAGTTGAGGCAGACATGGCCTTTGAATCACTTCTACTAGAGCCTGCAAGCCATGATGTCAGTGCTATAACAGGAGATGATGAAGGAGTTAGCGCAAGTTTGGAATTTGATCTTTCAGATAGACTCGGGGACTCCAGCATAATAGGTATAGAACCCTGTGAACCATTCTGATCGACATTATCTGGTGTGATCTTCAGATCGCGGTAACTGAATTCATTACTACTGGAAGTGGAATTCGACATATGATCTCCCACTTCGCCACGTGCAGTCTCCAGAGACTGCACAGCATCCTTCACTGAGCTGTCCAATTCATGCTGTGTGGCAGCATTCTCGGTTTCAAACTTCTCATTTGAGGCGTTATTCGGGAAAATAGGCATGTCATCAGAGCTAGCACTAGCATTTCCAGGGGGAAAGCTACTACCTATAGTGATAGAGGTTTTTGCTGACTGCTCATGCTCTTGAGGCAAGCTGGAGAAAGTATTCTGGGAACTACAATCATCCCCATCATTCAGAATCTTGTCTTCAGGTTTTACAGTGAGTTCCTTAACCAATCGCAAAGAATGGGCTGCCCTGAAATTAAAAAAAAAAAAAAGATAAATTGTAAGTAAAGCAAATCAAATGCATTATTTGATTATGAATCATCATATTTAAAAAAAAAATAGTTTCCTATATTACGAAAATGCAGATAAACTTAAAGACTAGATAGAGAATTGTGAGACCTGACACACGAAAAATAGAGGTCAATGCAACTTTCAAGAAATTCCGCCCGTCTGGACACCGCTGAAAAGGGGGGACACATTTTGGCAAGATCAACCATAAATCTCAGAACAGATGTAGCAGCAGCAGGTGCAGATGCATCTCCACCCATTAAACGTGCAGCATAGGTTTTATGCATCAGAGCTTCGCCTTGGAGATCTCCAGCCATGTCTACATGTCCATCTACAAGTTCGGCAACAAGGCTAGCACCAACTTGAGAAAGATTCCCATTTTCATGTGCCAGCACAGACTGCGCATACAACCTGTCAAATGTTGACTTTGCCATGGCAATTACAGAATCCAAAAGTTCTATAAATCTAAGCTCCCCATAACTACCATCATTTGGCATGAGTGCATGAAAATCAATCATGCGGACTTCCGGCAATCTTGGATACACAGGTTTCCCAAATATGAGACAGAACAAAATGTAATATATGTCTGGAGAATCATAAAAGCTTGGGAGCACCCTTGTTAAACCTTGATATCCACCACTTGAGCGAAATTTGAGAGCAAATGTGGGCGAAGAAGCAAGGCACACACCCAGAAGAGTCATGATCCATCTCATACTGGTAGGATGAACTGCTTCGTCAAGAAAATAGGTTATTAACTTCGAAGAAACAATTTTATGCCATTGCTCGAGTAATTCCTCTGTCTGGATGGTGACCTGAAGATCAATAAGCATCTCTAGTAACATATTTCTTACAATGACATGTTTCCCCATCGATTCTCGTGTAATATGACTTCGAGATGTCAGGTCAGGCGGATCAAATGTCATGATCACGAATCTCACAACCACCTCCAATTCAGATGGAAGAAAGCCATCCTCCAAAATGACACCTAGTAACACAACTAACTTCTCCAGAACTGGCACTTCAACATCTCCTCTTTGCAAAGTCACTAGTAAATGTTGAACGAGGTTAATTCTCCGAAGAATTGTCAGGTTGTGGTTTCTGTACCAGTGCATGGAAACAAGATGCTCAAGAAATCCAAGCAAAGAAATCTGAATTGGGATAGGAGCTGTCACCCAAAGGGTCCAATCCAACAAAACATGTTCCACCATATCAGGATTTGATAGGACAATGCAGTTAGACGTCTCTGTTGGCATATCTGTATTTTCGAACTCTGAAATGTGACTAAAAGAATCTTTTGGAACAGAAAAATCATCCATATCCGCATGAGACCCAACTGACGAAAATTCATCGCGGAACTTTGCTAAATTAAGATCTTCAAGGCTGGCCTCATTCATAGTACTAACAGGCGACAGTGAACTTCGAGTTGTTATAATTTTTCTTGGTTCAGAGAAAGAAGCTTCACATGCTGCAATTTGGAAAAAGATCTCAAGAGATTGCATATCAAACAATGACATTCTGCGATGAAGGAAGAGAGCTAGCAGGTGGTATCCTCGGTATTTCTGCATGTCTCTCACGTTCTGCGGGTTCTGATGAAGGGCACATGCGAGTAATGTTAATGACATGTGAAGCATATCCCTTGTCTCAGCAGCTTCAACAAGTGCAAGGACCACAGCCATACCACCAATAGGGCGGATAGTGTCACCAATGACACACTGTTCACAGACATAAATATCTCCAAGTAGCCGACCAAAACGTGGTATACCTGTTGGGAGGGTTGAGGGTTAGAGTGGGAGATAGAATGAAATCATTAGCTGGTGTGAAAATATATCTAAGCAGCTTAATTTTTGCCAATTTTGAACTACATATAGATCAAAATAGAATCAAGTTAGTTTTACTCACCTCCCATAGGAGAAGCTGCAGCTGACAAAGGATCCACAAGATTGAGCATAGATAAAGTTCCTGATGCTTTAAATGCTTCTGTACTTGTTCCATCAAATGCAAATATGAGTTTCTTTCCCAACAACTGAAGTGAAAGGTTTCCTAATTTATCCGAATCCCAAACAAATCCACTGCGCTCGGCCTTGTTTACTCCTTGCTTAGCAGCATTCTCAGGCTTTTGCATGTTAGAGGCCAAAGTTAAATCAGTGTCTAAAGAATCTAAGATAGCCATACTACCACCACCACATGCCTGATTTGGAACAAATTGCAACAAATCGGTATCCTGGAAAAGCCCCCTATATCCTCTTCCTAAAATGTACATGAAGCATATGGAACCAGGTGAGAGCACTTCTTCAAATAGATAACAAGATCTCAATTTCCAGGACAAATCACTAATCTTTGCACAAGATACCGGTGTCCCAATAGTGACCTGAAGGGACTTGCCAATAGGAGATGGCGAATATCCAAGTTTTCCAGTATGTATTAGCTTTCCGTTGAGATATACATAAGCAACACTAGCTTGAAAGAGTCCGGCCAAGGCATTTGGTTTGCTATGCACGACAGCAAGGTGTTGCCATCTATCTTCCTCCATGTCTAAACCGGAGAAAGTCAAGGAGGAAGAATTGCTTGTTGCAAGGGTTAGAGACCCATCATCTTGGAGGCGTAGTTCAGCGTAAAAGGTGCTTCCATTATCCACAGCCCCAACTGAGAATATTCGTAAAATCTGAGCTCCAAGTTGCTGTGCATTACTTGTATGCCTTTTTGAAGATCCAGGTCTTAGAGATTCAATCTCCTTTCCTTGTGCTTTTAGAAGATTTCGATACTGGAACCAACAAACGAAAGAATAACCAGCAGCAGGAGGCCATGACCTTTCTCCTAGTGGCACCTGGATGCAAGCATGTCCAATCTTGCTCATGTCCAACTCGACAAAAGGTGCAAGAGAAATATCTTCTGAACCCATATCCTCCGAAAGTATTAACCTTTCCATCATCTCAACCAGCAATCGACCAGAATTGGCAAGTCTCATTTGCAATATATAACGCACAAGAATCCTGAGTTCTGAGAGTGATAACCTGTCAACCAAGTAGTGTGTAAATCAATTTTAATCTATAACTACGATAAACATCACAAAAAAATGAAAAAACTTCTACCAATGAGATAATAAATCACCATACCTGTAAGCACCAAGAACTTCGACAATCTTTAAAGCATGTGAAACCAAAAGTGAAGAGCTAGACATGAAGGGGTATATGGTCTCTAAAAGAAGTTCCACACAACCTAGAAATTTGGCATAACAATTAATAAACAGATCTCCGAAATCAAGAACTCAAAGATATACAAAGAGCAATAACATCATCAATAATAATAATAATAATAATAATAAATAAAAATAATAATGATGATGATGACGACCACCACCACAACAACAAAGTAATAACTAAAATCCTGATTTAGCAACGCACCTACAGATGTGAGCTTCTCCTGATTGAAGTAACTAGAACGAGCGAGTTTTTCAATAAGATTTAGCAATTCTAGTTGCACTTTTGGGGTGAAGAGCAGCAAAGCACGTATCAGAACTCTGACAGCAGCAGCATTGTATACTCGTTCCTTGTCTGGAACAAAAGAACCCGATTGTGTAATCAAAAGAAATGTAGCTGATTCGTTTCCTGTATTCTCCGGTGTTGCTGTTTCAGGTGTTGTAAATGGCGGAAGAACTACTTCCAGAGCAAGTTCCAGCAATAATTGTATCACTTGACGTTCAGAATCAACACAAATCAACCCAGATTCATGAAGAAGATCATAAAAGGTGTGTGAAAATAGGATAGTGTGCAATTTCGCCCGGTTAACAGCATTATCACAAACTGCTGATATAACTACACGCAGCATGTATGTAAACACTTTAATGCATACATGTGTAGAAAGTTGGTTTTTCTGTTCCTCGTTACTCTGGAACGAATGAAGAGTCGTTAATAGCAGAGAAAAACCGGTTGCTTCACCGAAGACCCTCTGAGTTGAACCATTCACCCCTAAGATACGCCACAAGGCTCCAAAAGTATCACATTTTGCATCATTCTGAAGACTGTATTGAGATCCTGAAGCACTTGTGACCATCCCGCTTTTTAGAATCTCAACCAAGGTGCCTAATTCTTCTGGATGAGCCTGACATAATAAAACATTAGTACCTTACGTAATTAGGACATGTGTAAATTTCCTGGGATAGCATCATACACATACATATGACAGGGAAAACATGACACACTATAGAGAACTGAAGGTCATATCGAATAAAATCAACAAGCGCAAAAGAGAACCATAAACTTTCAGCCAATGATGTAGAATACCATTAGTGTTAGCTCTACCAATCTGGAAAAAGGAACAGCATTCAATGAATTACAATTCTGCAATAAATTGATTATAGTATATATTTTTACGTAATTTATTTTAACAGCACGATTAAATCATATGAGCACCCAAATGAGCCTGGGTCTGGTAAACGAGCTCAGACAGGCGTATAGGAAAACCTTGTCGTTCACCCACTATTTAGTTCTACAGTATTTCCTTGAATCTGATGTATTGAAAGGTGAATACTTACGCCATAAAGGTTTATCTGTTCTGAGTTTATTTACCTTAATCTTCATGCAATCACTTAAAAAACACATAATCTTAATATATACACCCTCCGTCTCAAGACAGTTTAATCAGTTTGCCAATTTTGGGTGCCCTTGTAGAGCTGTATCATTTCATTAATTCCATTTCTGGAAATACCATTACCTTCATAACACATACTCCCTCCGTCCAAAACCAAAATGTCACATTTGATGTTTGGCATGGAGGTTAAGCCATTAAGGTATAAGGTAAAAGGAGCAGAAATGAAGTGGATTTGCACTATGTGGCCCCAAATGAGTTATAGTGTACACGAGAGTGCAATTTGTAAAAAGAATGAAAACAGGACATACATGTAAAAGAAACCTCACTTTCATTCTCAATTCAGTCTTTCACACAACGTGCCCAACTTATACAATATCTCAAGATATTACTACTACTGCATTCCTTATTTTTGTGTCCAAAGGCAAATGGTGGCACTTATATGGGATGGAGGAATACAGCATAGAAAATAATAACGAAAAAAAAAATCTCTATGTACCTGTTTGTTATCTTCAATTATCAGGCATGACAATACCCGCAGGACACCAGGACGATGAATATCAGACGCCAAAAAAGGAAGTGAGATAGTCACGCCGTTAGCAGAACGAAAGGCTGCTTGACTAGCATCTGCTTTCTTCAGTAATGACACTAAACAATCCCATGCAACTGAAATTGTTCCCTCTACGTCAAAAAGAGGAAATTTACCAGAACCAGATTCTAAAAGCTTGGGAGAAGATAGAATTGCATCCTTATTGTCCAAGTGCTTCTTGAAACTGCTAGAACTAGGTTTTCTTCCTTCATGACCATGATCGCTCATATGCTGCTCAGGTCCCAGAAGAAATTTGTGCTGCTTTAGATCATCTAACAGAACCTCCAGCACACCAACTTCTCTCAAAATTTTCTTGTACTGCTGGTCGAAAGATAAGAGTTTTACAAAGAATGAAAGGATTGTATGCTTTAACTCGGAGGTGATTGGTTGCTGCAGTAAGCAGCAGAGAGAAAGAAGTTCTTGTTCAGGGATGATATTCACAACAGTCACAGCATATTCCAGAATTTTCAAGATTATCTCTTGCAAAGACGATGGGAAACCTGCCATATTGAGAATCAAGAGAGGCACAGTTCTCAATTGCTGGCATAATGTATAGTTTTCAAGATGACTGGAGAATATCTTGAACATTCGATTTAGTACTTCAGCCTGAAGTTCGGTGGTCTCTGCTTTGATTAAAATGTCCTGCAACATTTGGACTGCTTCCAAATCCTTGACCTTGTCATTATCCTTCTCCCAGATATCATCCACCACTCGGTCAGAAGAAGAAGTGCGACTTCTGCCATGCCCATTTGGCTTTGCATGAGAATATTTTGATGCTTTTGATCCAGACGCTGAGGGACCTGTTTGGGCAAAACTGACAATGACGTCCAAAAGCCTACAGAGAGTAGGGGAAAGACTATGCGGTAAGCTGTTTTCTCCTTCATCTCTCAAGCTCCTACTCTCTGCACCACTAGCTGCAGAATTCTCCGAAGCATATTCATGTCGAGAAAGAGACTTTAGATCAAAAGTTTGAGCACCTTGATTCCTTGACAGGGTCAAAGCAAACTGAACCAGGAAGTGATAGCCATGAGCATTATGAATATCTTCTCTGAGTCGGATGCCACTAGCCTCTATAGGATTGAAAAACAATAGTACATCAGCATCCAAGTCTATATAAAAACCTCATCTAAGTAGTGTGCTAGATTCACTTGTGCTGAACTAGATCACAAACCAATATGATCCAGCTCAAGCAACACTCACTGTTCGGAATAAAGATCACGGTGTACTAGGTCTTTATGGAAAGAGGAACATAATGTTATTTTACCTGGTCTATACGACAACTGAACCGACTCAAGAAGCAGGTCAACAATTCCCATTGTGTAAGCAGGATCACCACAATCAGGAGTGAAATCCTTCACAGCCATCAGGAGAACTTTTATCTGACGCAAAAACAATGACAGATGTCACAAAGTGAATAGCAGGACTCTCCACCTTTACAGAGTGAACATTCTAACTGTGGGTGCTTGAGTTGAGCAAAATCATATAGCCAACAAAATTATATGTAATCTCAAGGCCATGCAATAATATTAGTGTACATACCAGTTGATGTCTGTGTATATATTTAGCTGTGCTCCCATTGTCATTAACCAAAAGAAGACTAAGAATCTGGAAACAACAATAACATACAGAAGAACGGTTCAATATTCCAGAAACAAGGATGATTTTTTTGTCAAAACTCAAAAGTTTAACTACAGAAGAGAACGGCTCTTTCTATTCCAGGCAATGTGAAAACTTCCGATACCTGCATAGCATGTCTATGAAGCTGAATGGCATGTAAAGGAACAAGACCCTGCTTATACTGAAGAAACACAACCACAGAGCCATTTGCCACCATTTGAAACAGCAGCTGAAGTGAATTGTCCTCAATAAGACTTTGAGCAGCTAAAGGATGACTGGCCAATGCTTTCATGATATGTACAACACTGCCCTCAACCTGAGTATATTGCAAATATAATAAGCGGACTGAAAATCTTTTGATTGATCGTTTTTAACTGTTTATCAATTCTAAACCCACAATAATTATTAATTCTATGAACAAAAATAAAACAGATACTCCTAATTAATACAGAAAAGATGTACTGTTATTGTTATGCAACTAACATCTTCATGGAAAATGATCCCAGATTTTCATTTTACATCCTATATCAGGTATCAGATTATTTTCAAAGAATATTCACTGCATGCATTTAATGTCAAATGCAAACTTTCATTAAATATCAGAATTCAAAACTAAAGCACCTCCAGCCGGCGGACGGGTCTCCTTTCAGCATCCTGATTTTCATTGGTTGACTGAAGGTTCTCAACGTTATGAGTGCCCCCATCAGGAACAAGAAGAGAATTCAACACATGAATGAGACAGCACAAAATGCCCGAGTCAAGGAACGATTGTTTATCAATCGGCTGCAAATACATGAGCATCTTCCATAAGTCACAAATGAAAAGAAAGAGCAAAACAGACCAAGACAAACAAGCACAACTTAAACCATTCAACTGCCATAGTAAAATACAAGGACATGTAAAAGGACAGAGCAAGACAACATCAGACATATGGGCACAGCTCATAGCATTCAGTTGCGTAATAACATCTATAGGATGCCTGAATCCTCAATAGCAACAAATTCTTAATTGCTAATTTGCTATGATATTTATTTGTAAGAATTTTCAGGTTTGATGGGATTGATTTTTTAATCAAACAGATATTATTTTATTTATAGGAATACAAATCATGTACTGTAATACATTCACAGTGATTGAGAAATGTTATCATCCACCATTTAACATATAGGAGATCCTGTAACATCTTTGCGTATTCACAACATGGGATTCAAAACAGGACATGCAGATTCTCACCATATGCACACAAGAAATGTATAATGTAGAAGGGCAATTGCACGTGGTGCTAGAGCAATGGGAAAAGACATGTTGTGGACAACTTCTCAGTTCTCATCGAAGTGCCCATAATAATGGCTTTCGAGTTTAGTAAGGAAACACTAAATAACTAAAATGTATCTTATGGGACCACTATATAAGCATACAAAGACAAAGATCCAAAATCAAATAATTTTTCAGGATGTGCACCTACCCCTGATACAAGGACCTCCACTGCATGTAATAGATTTGCCCCATGTTTAATGCCATCCTGCATAAAACTATAAGCATGAGTAATCATGAATAAGTAAACAATATAATTATTCTAAAAGATAAAGTGGAAACTTCATATATAACATCTGGGGAATACCTTGGTGGTTTCTGAGAAAAATATTAAAACTTTCTCAACTTCCAAAGCTCTTGTTTTGCTGCTAAGCTTCAACTTTTCTATATCCGTTACGAATGCCCTCCCCACAACAAAAGAAAAAATATGTGTCTCTACTAACCTACAGTAGGAGATAGTTCAGCCCACAGAGTACATTTCATTAACAAAAGTTGAAATTATAGTAGCACAAGCAAAATCAATAAAGACGATGAAATTTGTATTAACTAAAAACAGCCTATAGTAGCAGTATCAGTGTCTCATCTGTATCTCACTATAAGTGAAACTGTTCCTCCTCAAGAGAACGAACAAATGTAAGACGCTCTACCTTAAACTGGAAATAATGGAACCAGCAAGATAACTCCAGCGGTTAATTCATGAGAGCATGTTTGACATAACCATACATATTTCACACAGAAAAAGCATCCCATGGGCTAAAAAGCTAAGAAGTAAACTTTTCTAAACCAACATCAATTTATTAAGCATCGATGTAATGCATTAGTACAATTCTGATAAAGGGAAGAAACTATCCACTTACAACGTAATTAATTGAGCAACATTTGTGTGCTGCTTCACTAATCTACAAAAAATTTCTACAGTCCAATTCAAGGCCTTCTCCTTATCCTGCAGTAACAAAAATGATGATGATGATCACGACAGTAATTAAATTGACAGCAGGCGAAGGTTTTAACACCACAAATTTGTTGGCAATACAATACCTTTTCCGACCCAGATGAACGAAACTCTTCCCAGTATCTTTTGAAATCCAGTTCCAATTCATGTTTGTCTCTGCTTGGAGGGTTTTCAGAAAACAGGTGGAATGTTAGTCTTTTTCAAAAAAAATTCTTGAACATTTAAGAAATGACCACCAAAGCCAAGCCCTATATAATGATTATTAGCTAATATCTGAAGCTGCATCTGCATCAACAATATCAATGACAAGAACCTACTAGAGC
Source organism: Plantago crassifolia (assembly GCA_036897885.1). Classification (NCBI taxonomy): domain Eukaryota; kingdom Viridiplantae; phylum Streptophyta; class Magnoliopsida; order Lamiales; family Plantaginaceae; genus Plantago; species Plantago crassifolia. The sequence continues at coordinate 3,471 of JAYMSM010000135.1, read as the reverse complement.
ACAACAAAGAATAAAGGACCTCAGCATTTGTTGGTAATACATGTATGCTAGAGACAAAGATCATACTTCACTTCCTGTTTCTCCTCACAATTATTCAACATCACGATTTACAGATTCCCGTTTGACACCTCTTGTGATTTGAACTTCCATGACTCATTCACACGAGGAGAAATTCATAGATGAAACTAGTCTATTTCACAAATAGTTGTAAGATTACTGGCACAAGTTTATGTCAAAGGATACTGTTTCAACTTTTAGTAAATAAATATCATAAATAAACAGAATGAGCACTTCAAATCTTAAATATTTCATTGAATAAGCAAATGAGATTCCACTACAGTTCATCTTTTCTGTAAATTCATCTCAGTACTTGGGGGTATGCATGTGTCATTTGTGTATCTCCTTCAACAGTGGCAGACGCCAAATTCGAAGATAGCTTAGAGACTATAGCAACTCAAGTATTTTAGAGTTATTCTGAACACATCTTTAAATGTCAGCCAAAACGTTATCATACTAAGAATCGGTCATTTTTCTTACATAGCAAACTTTCAGAATCCACCTATGCAAGACAACTGAATGTAACTCTAAAATAATCTAGTGAAGCTTATTAGATTAAATACTGCTATCTTCCCAAACAGCCTACTCCAGGAAATCCAGCCTTAGCCACATTTCAATATCCTATTCCAAACTTCAGATAAGTAGCACCAATATCTATTCCGAGTAGGATAATATCAACCGACTCCAAGTTTTCCTTATCATCTCACATGGGGCATACAATCTGACCAGTCTGCTACAGCATATCCCACTACAACATTGAACTCTACCGCAACGCATGAGGTTGAGAATTGAATTTACATCACATTTTAATTTAGTCCCCCCTACTCGAATCCCATTAGGCTATTCCAACTATTTGGATCATCAGATTTATCTAATGTCAGCTCAATATAATCAAATCATTACACTGCAATGTGCACTGAAGAAAATACAGAAGAAATAAATAAACACAGCTAATTAACTCCATGAATACTTATGAATCAATTAATTCACATCTCCAGAAAGACGAACCTCGCATCAGACGCCCAGAACTCCTGAGACCGCAACTCATTGCTGACATTGTCACCGCTGGTGCTTTCTCTAAACGGCGACGAAGACGGAGACGGAGAAGCAGCTGGAGTCGGAGACTGTGTTAAACCAACTTTTTCCTTCAAGTCTTTGAGCAATGACGCCCATTTCATGGTCTTCTGCCCTCTCGATTTCCCAAACATGAGAGTGCAGAAATCTCCACTAAATTCAAAAACACAACAAATTCACAATATATTGTAACGAACGGTAGCTCTCTCATCCGAGAGCCAACACCGTCAACACCACGATCAGATCCGATATCCAAACCCTTCCTATCCTTGTTTTTTCAGCTCATTTCCCATATAAACAAATAATCCAAAGAAGAAAAAAAAAACTCCAAAAACTCAAATGCGATCAATGAGACACGAAATTAGGGAAATGAGAAAGGGCAAGATCTGCGTGAATCTATTCCAATCCGATTCTGAGAAAAGTCTTGTGATCTATAATTCTATATATACTTTTCTCCGAATGTTTTCAATCCATTTCAAAGGATAATCAACATATATATATAGATTGTAGAGCCAGGTGCCTAAATTAGACGGGACGAAACACGATGCGATGTCGTTTCGGATTGGATTTTGCTGCCCTAGAAAAATGGAAGCAGTGAGAAAAGGCTTTGAGCAGGGGAAGAAGAAGATGGAGAAGAAATGAAGAAGAAATGAGCAGCAGCGGATTTTCTCTCTCTAAAATTTTCTTCTTTTTTTAGTATAGTACGCGCCTTGTTTCTCGCACTAGAAAGTATATATTTTTGATTTTTTTCGTTTGGAATTTTCTCTCTCTCGAAATGGAAAATGTTGTCGTACGAAATTTATTTTGCTTAAATTTCTTAAACCCTTGCCTTTCTTTCCATTGCTGTGGCTCTTCAAATCTATATGTGGGGCCCTCGCCCGTTTATCTTCCACAACGTGAAGGCCTGTCTGTCGTCACCTTCTCTTTTAGCTCGTAGAAGATGTTTAAGCCGACCTTAATTTCAGTTATTTTAATTCAGGTCTATTTAAGTTCTGTTCTTTTTAATTTAAATTTAGATTTATTTAGTTCAGATTAGATTTAATTGGTTTAAATTTGTACTTTAGTTCAATTCATTTTTGAAATTCTCAACTGTTCAGTTCAGTTCAGAAATTTTTAAGTGAATTGAACAGAGCCTTACATGCCTTTTTAGTAATAGTTAAAGTTTTGTGGGACACTCAGAACAGGAAAGTCGGTAAAGTCTTGTGGGGTGTAGGAAGTAGCAGCGTGACTCACTTTAATTAAAAGAATTAGGAAAGGTCAATCTATGGTTCAACCTTCCCCCCTTACCATTTGCCGCAATCTAAATCTCTCGATCTCCATCCAATATTCTATCCACATCACCATGCAAATACAAGTAGTAAAAAAGAAAGAGGACAAGAGAAGAAGATAGAGAAGGTGGATTGGAAATGAACTGCCATGACTAAGGTTTTCGTGATCGATTTACAATCGACATATACAATATGAGTCAACGAGAGAACGAATTCCATTTTCAAATTAGTGTGACAGTTTCTAAGAATCTCTAATTTCCAACTTAAGCTCGAGCTCCTCCATTAATAGAGGAGATTCAAGCTCCAAGTTTTTTTAGATGGTATATTTAATTTTAGAATTAGAGTAATTTCAAGATTTTTTAAAATAAAGTCAATTACATAATGTCTCTTTCAAGAAAGAAGGAAATATCAGGAAGTTTCTCTTCCTTCTAGCAGTCATCTTCTCTTCCGGGTGAGGGCGGCGCGTGTGACGTCATCCAGTTGGCGGAGCTATTCGCGGTTCTGGGAATCCATCTGAGTTGGATTTCTCATGGAAGCTTGAGCATATCTGAGCATGTTTGGACCTGGTTCTTGAAATGGACCGGGAAATCTCCATTTCCGGTGAGCATCTCAAGTGTGGTGGTTGAATTAGTTTCTACGACGACGAAGGGGATTCTCCTTTCCCAGGCAAGTGCCAAGCCCATCTCAATTGCGGAGAGTTCCGCAGCTGCAACCGGGGTACTAAATTGATGTTTCCCCGTTTTTTTAATCATTTAAGTTCCTTACATAATAACAAAAAATCTGGCCCGTAAACGTGGACTTGATCGATCCAGTTCTTCACATCGGATCAAAAAAATGAAAAAAAGACATTTACGGGCTCAGTGGGTTAAAGATATATCAATTTTGCTCTTGGCCAGAGGTACGGATCCCACGAAATGAGAATTTTCTGTGATTATGTCATCATGTGCCTAAACCTGCTGCACTTAGGGGTGAGCATCGGTCCAGAACCGGACCGGACCGAAACTGAAATGGACCGGATGAAAAATGTCATCATTTTACAAAACCTGAAACCGGACCGAAATATACTCGGTTT
>JAYMSM010000134.1:0-15804 GCA_036897885.1 Plantago crassifolia | reverse complement strand
ATTTATAGTAAAATAACTGATGTATAGTGTAAATAATCGAGATTTCATGATAAATAATTCACGTTTATTGAAAATAGTTGATATTTACGGAAAAGTAGGATATGTATTATAAATAGTTAATGTTTATTGCAAATAATCGATATTTATTGTAAACAAATGATGTTTATTAATAGTTGATGTTTATTGTGAAATAATTAATGTTTTTTTAAGTTTTTTTTTTAAAGTCCACTTTAGGTAGAGTATTCCAATATTTTCTCTTTGGTGTGTTTATCATCTCCTTTTATCTAAGATATGTGAACAATTTGGATATAGTTATATAGATCTGGTCTATTAATGCCATCTCACAAATTCATGTAGTCAATGTCAACCAAACTTGTATATATAATGACTTAAAAGTAAACATCCAAACAAAGCTAAACATATTGGCCAAGATCAATCAAATCTGGATAATCATACACAGTAGCTTTCATAAATAACATCACATTAGCTGAAAGCTCAAAATACACATACACTACACTCCCTGCATTAGGACAGGATCATCTAAGTCAGTCCTCACCTTCCGATAGCAAAGAGCAATCTCGTTCGTGAAAAACATATACGTATAAGTTTATAACATACTAACTATACCTAAACTACAAAATTCTTCCAGCACATAAGACAAATATTATGATACAACAAGTATCGCTACTCTCTCCGGTGAAGTTCTATAGAGTGTACCAACTCATGCTTCATTTGACAAGAAATTAGTGCTCGACTAATTTAACAAGTTTGGGGTAAGATGATGTGATGGAAATATCAACTGCTGAGTTTTGGGGCTTTGATTAAATGTATGCTCCTCACTAATCCTTTCCCAAGCTGACCCACATTTTTCAGCGTGTCAGCCAGATCAACGGCCTCACCAATTTCATCTCTTCCTCGCTTCTGCAATTACAGTGAAGATTGTCATGAATGGAGTTGCCACATTACAGAGGGGGCAAGGGTTATAAGCAGTGATATACCTTTGAAAATTTAGTTCCGCAAGTAAGACCAATTGCATCACCTCCCAACGAATCATACCACACGTTCAACGTGTCAGGAAACTCTCTCTGCACACAGATGATGGGGTTAAAAGTCAAAAACTGAATAGATGCTTGCTTATAAAACATATGAAGAAAAAGTAAATATGGACTTTTTACAGTAAAACAAGAAATTCACTTTAATGTCAGTATATCTATTGGAGTAAACCAAAAAGGAAGATTGTTATGAAATTCGTTTTAATGCACATGATTTCAAACAACTTGGCTCACTTTCTTAATGAATGAAAAATAACACATCAAAATCTCGAGTGCAGGGGGAAAAAAAACACTAAAGGCTTGTATTAAATAGAAGAAATAAAGTTTTTACCTAAAACACTAAATCCAACTTACTAGGAAGGAAAATTTTCGAATTTATATTAGAAGAAATAAATTATATCCTACAAAACATAAAGTTTTTACCTGAACATGAATGATTTACTACTGAACATTTGCTAAGTTGAACTATCCCTGAAAGAACTATTGGAACAGTATATGGAATTCGTCTGGGTTTGTAAAATATAAACATGATATTTGTGAAATACAACAAAAAACATGTATTTGAAGGAGATGATCCTCTTTTCTTCACGCCATACGTTTCTGTTTAAAACTTTTCATGTAAGAGTATCTACAATTTTGTGTGAGAACGTATCCTGATTAAGAATTTGATCATGATATACAAATATCAATACATAACAGATTTACTACTTGCCTGAATTTCAGTGACAAAATATCGTAGTGGATCAAAGTCAACCATCAGCTTATTTTTCAGTTCCTCTGAGCTACCTTTCATATCTTTAGGCAGGATAAAAGGCTGGAAAGTCTTACTACCATTGCCCCGTACCACATTCCTCCCTGCGCAAAGGATGATGATGTTGAATATCCAGAGGTTGTAGGGATAAAAAATAATATCTAGTGTAGCATGTTTGGCGATACTGCATACATGATACATGGACTGGAAAGCCTTTTTCCTAGGATGGGAACCTTTTTTTTTCTTCACTAAACTTTAAAGGTGTCCGTGGATGGGAACCTTGTTTCACTTAGATTCTCAAATCTCAAGTATTAGAAAGAGAGAGACCTTGTTTGACTTCTGATGGGAACAGAAAATGTCGTGGATATGGTAGCTTATCCCTGTGAAGTAGAATGACTGCATTGTAGTTGTTCAAAGGTGTTCGGAAAAGACACTGAAACGTAAACAAAGGACAATTGTTATCAAAAGCATTAGGATTAATCAAAATCATAGATAGGAAATATTGAGACATATCACTCACTTCCCATCCATAAGACTCGGTTTGACTCTGCACAACAGTTTTAGTCAAAAGATTTGAACTGCTGGTTGCATATGCCATCAATCTCCGCAGTTCCTGATGTATTGCATACTTTTCAGAATGGAAACCAGATTTTCAAGCACATTTGACAAGGAAAAGATCTCTTCCTCTTAATATATTAATTCATGTTGAAGTCAGAGAGTGAACGAACAGAAAAATGTAATTCTCAACATCTAAACTACAGTGACTTGCACATAGAGCCAATAGAGAATGGGGCTGCAGGTATCATATTCTCCTTCAGACGGTTAGAAAACTGTATTCACCTTAAAGGAGGGGTATTTTAATACTTTTTTGGCAGGTGAAACCTTGTAAGCAAGAATGCAATAACTATTTTCAACTTCGAAGTCAGATATCATGATTAACAGAGCTCCAACTTAACAAAAGCTACTCACAGATACAGTTGGTGACGTGCTGGTCCAAGCTTCAGATGACTTATCGTAAACAGTGGCAATAAACATAGCAGGGGTAACATTCTGCATATTATTTTCATATTCTTTCCTATTGGACATGAAATTATCCTACAAAAAAAGAAGTTGACAGAGTCAGGGATTTTGATCATTAATAAAAATCTCACGGTAAAAAATCGAATATTATTACAAACTATATTTGAGTTCCAGCACATACATGTATTTCTTTGTTATCATCAGATGTCAAATCACCATTTATGTCCACAACTAAAGGAGAAAAGCTCCAATCATAATCTGACAATAATCTTAAGAATCTGTGAACACAAAGAGAAGTGTTAAATGTAACAATGATAAGAGAATACAAAATAGAAGAGATAGTTATAACAGTATTCATGCAAAAACCAAGTATATAACTATAGATTGCCCATCGAACACCATAATAGACGCACATTTTTACTGTGTAAGGAAGTTACAATTTCTCGGAATTTCATATTTTAGTAACACTAGAATGCCAAGCACAGTGACAAGGAATCAACCTTAGAAAGCCAGATATCCTGGAGCATGGGGGTCTAAATGGCAAAGGCTTCAAAAATAAGTGTGCAACCAATAGCTCAATGGTCTCCTCAGTAAATAATCTTGAAAGTAGATGAGCAGACACCCAGCGTTTTGCAAGTCTTCAGAATCAAAAGGGAAAAGAAACAATAATTAGAACAGCTTCTGAGGTACATACCCTCAATTTTTTGATTGGTGTTTTTTCAAGAAAGAATGCACAAGTTCTTACCGAACTACTGGGCCATATACTGGATAACGTCCTCGTAAACCATTAATCATACTAGCATGCTGACTACGAAGAAATAGTTTTTTGTCTGAAGACAAAACACGCTTTGTCTGTACACTATCTGCATAAATAAGAGAACCAATTCATAAATAAAAATTTGTATTGGGTTGCCAAAAGTTGCTATAAGATTGATTCAGCAGTATATATTACAATACTATGCATTACCTTGTTTTCTCACCAAACCCAAACCTCTCTCATGCAATATCTTGAGACGGAATGCATATCCAGACATGAAAACATCAACATTATCCTCTGTAGCTGTAGATGAAAGCCTAAATTTGCCGTGAAGGCTGCAAGGAAGGAGTGTCAGATAAATAACTGAATACTTGTCCACTGACAAACTTTAAATTAAAACCAACCTCTGAGCAATTTTAAGGAGAAATGCAGATTTAGTTTTCTCCATTGCAAGCTCTTCCATAGGCCAGTTTCCAGAACCTTCAAGCTATAAGGAATATGGAAGCGGCACGAACTATCAGATGAATGGTAAGGAATGCTTATACAGGCTCAGTTAAGCTTAAATATTGGCTTTCAGATACTAATAAAAGAGCATTTTTAAAAGTGTGAATAGTGATGTGTATTGTTTGGCTTAAAAGCATGGAAGAATATCCATGGATGGTTTTCAACTCTGGGTAAAATACTGAAGGTCTGCATTTCGCAAACCTCCTGCTTTAAGTTGAAAGCACCTTTAAGACACTTGATCAAAACTAGAGTATAAGATGGTTCTATAGATGTCTCTGCTCAAACACACACACCACATAAGAAACAAAAACATGTTAGTTGATCTTGCCTGAATCATAACTTCAAGGGGCTGTATACAGGTTGCAGTGAGTTTCGCTGGTTTAACTCTAACGCTTTCTTCATGTGCAAGCGGATGGGGTGAGGGAGGGAAGACGCATGTCAACCTAAAAGCTGCATTATATTTCAGAAAAAAGCAAATATCATATAAAGATGAAATTGTGTAAACTCACGCTTGGAAAATTCAGAGCATTGCAGCATAGTGGTTACTGGTTACAAATCACATCTGTTACTTATCAGGAATCACTGATTAACGTGTAGAAAACACATGGCGGTACACATATTTAAGTCACATTTATAGATTCTTATGCAGGCTAGAGCGAGGATATCATAAATATGAAAAGAGCATGACTTACACATTTGAAGTCCATTTCAATTGAACAGAAAGACTAATGCTAGCAGATTAAAATTAAGTGGAGTAGAATTATTTACACATAAAATCTAATATGGCCATTTAGGGTTCGTTTATTCTCGTCATATACTCGTATCATCCCCCAAAAACTTTTTTGAAGTGGTCAAGAGATTCAAAACAACCGGATATTGTTACACCAGATTATATATGTATGATATAAGTTGATGTTGAATAGTATTCAGATTATAACTGAAGCTACACCAAAGAATTAGAGGAGCCCCTCTTCAGATTACATTTGTTTATTGCCCCAATCAATTTGGAATGTGAAACTAAAAGAAACTTATAGTAGTTACACACAATCAAAGCTACACCAAAGAATTAGAGGTGCCCCTCTTCAGATTAAATTTGGTTATTACCCTCAATTAATTTGGAATTTGAAACTAAATGAAATTTATAGTAGTTATCTACGTCTAATATAGTTCTCAGTAATCAACGAAGTACTAAACTGAGAGGTGGAATCAAATAGAATAGCATGCAGAGAGTGAGTGTACACAATAGATAAGCCACTTCAGCATAAAACAAACCTGGGTCCAGAGGTTGCACACTTGATATCTTCAGGGGTATGTCATTCAAGTCCCGCAATTTCTTTGACAGGTCATCATATGCTTTTAATAAATTCCGTGAAGAAGATATAGGATCTGGACAAGATGAATTCATACAAGATGTCAGTGTATTGTCGTACCGTTTGAAGACATGATTAACCAAGAAATAACTACAGCCGAACCTGTATTGCCCTGGCGGATTGCAAAATCAAGTTGATCAACAATCGGGATAATATTTTGTTTAGGGAGTGACAAATGCCTCGTTAAAACATACTCCATGATGTCCTTTATAATAAGATGCTTTTCCCATTCCTCATGCTCCCACACTACAAGCGAGATAATGTATGAGTGAGGCATTAAGATCTAGGCCAGCCACGGAGCAAGATATATACTATTCGAATTACTTACATGCAACTTCTGCAATTCTACCATCCTTGAACCACCTCAGAGTAGATTTATCTCCCCAGAACTTCCGAAATTCTAGAGCCTATGAAATATTAAAGCAGTCAGAAGCAAATTCAATACTAAGAATCAATACACATATAACAACATATACAAAACTAGACCACCTTCTCTTTGTCTTCAGGACTTGGACCCATAATGGCCTGCTTAAAAGCCTCCTCGATCGAGCCCATTTTCATCCCAATAAATAAAGGTTCTCCATCAAGCAACGCTAAGCCCTGAAATTTGGGATCAATTACAAGTTGAAGTTCTATTCTTTGTCCAAAAGGCTTATGTTTCAACCATGCATATAGAAAGTTTTACTCAATAACTTACATCCTCAAAATTACATTCAGAAGAGATATTTTTCCAAACTGCTCGTATGAGTTTAGTTCTTCCTATCATTGATTGATCAACGATGCTTAACACCTTCTGCTCGTATGTCCTCCAACATTCATCATCCAAGCAAAATCCAGAAGAATGGAAATCATGGCTGTTCTTTAAGTTCAGCCTAAGAATAAATGTGGGAGTGAGTTGATCATCGACCAATTCATGCTAATGCAGCAACAAAACATCAGGTAGATGCATTACAGCATTAGTAATTTTATGTATTACCAAAGACAACGTCTTTCGTTTACTTTGATATAAATCTCATATAAAAAAGGTCCTCGGAAAAATCATGAAGTTTTTGTCTACTTCTGTTAACGAATGCTTTCACTCATTGCAAGACTAGAGAAACATGCATTTTCCACAGTAATATGCACTATGCACTCTATCCAGTTGCTACAAATCAAAATCAAATATTGCAGTTTATTTTCGTATATAAGGAGATTTCATTGGCATCTGCAGCAGACAGTTAGGGTCTGATATTGACATAATTGTGCTGTAATATAGCTACATACATGCGCACATAACTACAAATTTACCTTATGCAGAAGTCATATTTAGCAGGATAATCAACTTTGGTCATAAACAACTCATCAAAACCTCCATCTCTACATTTATCCATACAATTATGTGCCAGCGCAGCCTCATCACGGAGCTAAAATGAAATTATTGAATACCGTGTCAGAACTACGGTTTTCCCAAGTCGAGTAGAGAGATGCGGAACAAGTAACAAGGGAGCATACCTCTTCAAGACCACTTCGTGACATTCGAAAAGCTAAATTGTAGTCAGCAAAGGTATCACAGATAATTACCGGAAAACACCCCAACTTAGCCTTCCTATCCTGCAATTCCCAACTTAGACGTAAATGGGAGATACATAATTTATTATGAACGTCGATGTCAAACCAACAGAGGAAAATGACAAAATTTTCCATCGAGAAATGCAAATCTATACAGAAGTGGTCCAGGAAAATAGTCTAGTGTATCTATTAATTCGTAATAATGAAATCCATAAAGCAGCTACAGATAAGGGTGGTCCAATACGAAGATGAATAGGATATCTTAGAAAAAGGTAAATTAAGACTAAAATAGACCAAAACTGAGAATAAAAGATGTGCTTAATCAAATGGAGAAGGAAATACCTTATTTGAAATATTTTTTCCTGGCAAAGCTTGAAACGAAAGTCCATTCTCCCAGGCTTTTGAATTGGCTGCAAAAGATAAAGGGTAAGTTAATACTGAAGAAGCATCTCTCCGGAACAACGTTTTCTGACTGTTATAACTGGAAGTACACTTGAAGTCTCAACATGGCATAACTCTATTCCAGAAAAATAGCCAGTTTACGCAGATGTCTGATAGATAGGTTTGAAATTGGTGACTTCTTCTGTCATGAAGAGTTTAACGAGGTCCGTAATATGTTCGGGAGAAGGGGGCAGCTGCAAGTTGATTAAAGGACTCAATGGTTGCATTTTAGTATTTTACGTGAAAACAATCCAAATAGATGCAACATCACCACACCACTTTGAATGTTACAAGAAGGTTTGTCATCTTCAGCTGACATAGTAGCAGTTTCCAGTAAACAACTTGATTATCAATGCCAATCAAAGCCATTACCAACATAGAATGTAACCCAGAGGAGACTGACCATGCAAAATAAACAGGACAAAAGGGTGATGTCAATATAACTATAGAACTAAAACTAATATGTATACAAGAATTAATCAAATAATTGTATGACGGATGAATTGCCAGAGATGGCCATGTACACTGAACCTAGACACTCCTAATTCTACAATTGATGCATCATGTATTAAGATGAATAAGCACTTCCTCCTAACTATACAAATGACGTAACACTAGGATGTTTGACATCAGGTGCAACTATAATTCACATTAAGCATGGACAACTCCTCAAACTCAGAAATTTCAAGTCCACAGTCCAGTTAACGCACTGATCTTAAGATCGCTAGATATAAGATTACCCGGGTGGTGAGCATTGTGAGACTAAACCAAGAATGTCAGGTAATACGAGTACTAAGACGAGCAAATATGTTATGACAAGATGATTCCTAGACATCTCAATACTGAAGCTATCAAACACCACCAATCCCATCTGAAAGCGAAATAATCAAGAAACTCTATTAGGTGCGAAAAACCATGTACAGTATCCCTGTCCTTCAGATAACTTGGGTTCCAATAATTTACACCTTTGGGAGCATAAGAAGCTACACCAGTAACTCAATTTTATAATTATCATATACTACTATGATATAGAAGATTGATGACCTCGAGAAACCACACATACCGATAAAGTCCATCGTGATGCGCAGGATCTGCACCGCATTCATTGGTCTCTTAATCCGACATTTCCCAGAGGGAGAAGCAAGATATGCTACTATAACAGTGATCAAGAATCCAGTCAAAGAGTCATGAGCGAATAAATAATTCTTTCGAGCCCAAACCTATAAAATAGAACAAAAATAATTACATGTGAATCGAATGGGGTTATACAAGGAAAAGTAAAAGAAGATGAAAAGAAAATCATGAAGTACAATACTTTTAACAGTAGTATAGCCTCTCCCAGTTCCTTGAATCCCGTAAAACTATTCTTGATGAAATTCGCGTTATCCTCCATGAACATGTCCTCCAAAATGCTGCTGTTATATTTTGGGGTAGCTTGTACAACACCCAATTTAAGGAAGTTAGTATATACTTATGATTCTTAACTGCATATGAAACTCAAACTGAGCAGTAAAAAAAGAAAATAGAAAAAACACACGGGAAAGCTGGCACGCAATACCTTGATCAAGGCTGCGGACATTTTTTCTCTCAGCATTTAGTTTTGATATGGGAAATAGAGACGGAGCAGTTGGAATTATTTTAAGTGAAAATACAGAATTATCAGATAACCTTGCAGCTGCAAAGTCGAGAAAAATGCAGGTATTAGAGATCTGGTAACATCACCGAGTAGGAGTAAACAACATTGGAAATTTACACTGAAAAAATTCAACCTGGGTAAACCACCAAAATAGGTTTCCGTGCCTCATTATGGATTGTAGACCATTTCACGTCTTGAATCGACGAAGAAAGTTTCAAGTGCTTTTTGATTAAGCAGAGATAGAGGAATCTTTTTGCATGGTAACGGTAATTTAGGTAGTCTTTTTCGTGGAAACACTCCTGCCAAGCAATGTAAAGAAATTCAACGATAAGGCAAACTTACATATATCTGATCATCTTATTGTTTAGTCAAGAGTTCAAAACTAACTTTTCAGAATCAGCAACAGAGGCACTAGAATTGGCAAGATAAACCAATTGAAAAAATAAATATAATTTATTATGATGACAGATATCTACGGATCATGAAAAATTCACTTGAAAATAGAGTGTCATCTCCACAATATTTAACACTGTAAAACCTAGCCACGCGGAGAATCACGTATCCAGTTTAAATATCAATGTCTCTCACAAGATAGAGGAGGGAATGAACTGGTACCGCCCTGGTGATTATGTAAAAAAGCCATAAACAGTTTATGACCAAAATACTTTCATCATTAATCAGTCACCAACATGTCCCAAATACTTTAATTTCACAGACAAACTTCTTTACACATACAAGTATCAGTTCATCCCGGTCTCAATGATCTAGAGCTAAGAGAATAAATGTTATAAGTACCTTCGGCAACCTCAGAAAAAGATCCACATTCACATCCGGTTTCGCAACACTCTGAAATGAATAACTGCCACCAACTTCGATTGACTTGGGCTTCATGAATTTAAAGTCAACTTTATCTGCACCAATATCTCGAACAAATCCTGGTGCAGCATCAGCTGTAACCTGCCATTATCACAGAATAAAACCGTGCTTATGTTTTCCCTCTCAGTGAGCAAAAATAAAATAAAATGCAACATGAAAATGGAGATTGTGATGAGTACCTGGACACCGTCTTGCATTCCATTGATGGCTTCTCTAACTGATTTAACAGCATCATCAATAATTTTAGTATTCTCAGGAGAATAATCAATCCTCACTTCCTTTAATAGCTCAGAAAACTTGAAATTCACAGAGTCCAGTTGAGTTTCAGTCACTGAACCCATGCTTTTATAACTTGCTAGAGCTTCCCACTGGGACCTTGTAACCCTGTTACCGCGTCTTCAGGTCCCTGGACAGCATTAAACACCTTCAATGTCTCGTTGATATATACATTACATACTAGCGAAAAATAAACATGCAGCCCAACTACACATAACATAACTAAACAAACCAAAAGTGAAATGAATCAAAATTACAAGGAAAGCATCCTCCTTCGCTTACATTGTGCAACAACTAAATAACATTCGTCCGAAACAGCTCAATTGAAACTACTATTGCAGCTCGGTAACAGCGCATATATATTGTTCAGAAATCCAGTAAAGTGAACTACAGACGGTTCATATTGTCAACAATTGAGCTAAAATTTGATCATTTTGAACTAGAAAAAACCTAAACAACAAAAAGAACTTGCAGAATCCCTGACTTATACATACTAACGAAGAATCAACATACGGCCCAACTACAGATATCCTTATTAACTTATCAAAAGAATGAAATGAGTCAAAATTAAAAGGAAAACATCCATCGTTCGTGATAGCAGTCGCGAAAAACTCCAACTACAAAGACTCTAAACATAACCTCTCCGGTCCATTGTGCATCAACAACATAACATCCCTTCCAACTTAGTATACAATCTAATTAACACTACAATTGCAGCTGAAGAGCAAGGCATATATACAGTTCAACTAGGTTTCTCACCCAACGCATTACAGTTCAGATATTCAGTTAATTGAGCTACATTTTTTCCCAAATTTTTCCAATTGAGCTGAAATTAGCTTCTGTTCAAAACATATATGCTAGTTCAGATATGCAGTTAATTGAGCTACATAATAAAGGAGCTGCAGAATAGTTGAAGAGAAACACTGACCTTCTGAAAACGGCGGCAGAGGTTCGATGGTGGCGTTTCCGGCGAGGTTTTAGCAGAGGTTTATGGTTCTGTACTTTGTGTTCATTGAGCAAGTCAATGTAGTTTTGGACTTTCGGGTAGTGGGCTAATGTTGGGCCGGAGAGATTGGGCCCAATTGACCTGAAAATGCAAAGCCCATTTTGCGTCCCTAACTTATATAATAAGCCCATCGCCACAGAGTGAAAACCCTAATTCTCACAGTTCTTCAGCTTCATCTCTTCACTCGTGAGCTTTGCACCGCAGCCCTTGACAAGAAGGTATATTCATGATTTCCTTTCAAATGCTTCAAGTCGATTGATCTTTTGAATCACTGTTGTTCAGATTTTGATTTTTTTTTCTTTTCATTTTTGGCCTAATGAATTGATTTCATGGGATGAACAGGTTTAAATCTGATCTAATCAGCTACCAACGAAGAAGAAATCATGTCTGGGTATGTTTAATTGCTTATCAGTAATCTTAAACTATATGGTTTTAGCAGAAAAGTTGTGTGTTTCGATCTGTCGGATAGAATTAACATTTTGTATTTTTGTTGAATGAGGCTTTAATGTATAGATTTATGTTAATTTGCTTGTTGAGTTGTAATTGAATGTTGGGTAAATTTTGTTTCTTGTCATCTGTTAATGGGTTGAAGATTTTCAGCTCATGTATTGCCGGTACTCTGTTTTGTTTATTAGTGAGTTTAGATTTGTTTTCTTAGTGTGGAAGAATTAGGTAAATTTTGTGTTTTTACCTTGCTAAGTTGTTCATTTGTATTGTTATGAATCGAACGAAATCCTTTTGTTTTGTTATTAGCTTGGATGTAGTTATTCATAATTTTGAGTTTCTGTATCTAAGCTTAGTTGAGTACATAATTGGTTGTTTCTCTTGTCATGAAATCAAAGACCCGATTACTCTGACAGTATTATATGTTGGTCGCAATGTTAAAATCCGTGTATGTTCTAAAAGCTGCACAAATTTATATGGTTTACCAAAACCTACATTGGCTTATACCAGTTTTCTCTGTTTTGCAGTGAAGAAGCTGCTCCCGTTGCTCCTGCTGTTGTAGAGGCCCCTGCCCTCGTTCTTGGTGAGCCAATGGACCCAATGACTGCATTGCAGCATGTGCTCAGAAAGTCACTTGCCCATGGAGGTCTCGTTAGAGGACTTCATGAGGGTGCAAAGGTGATTGAGAAGCACGCGGCCCAGCTCTGTGTGTTGGCAGAGGACTGCAATCAACCTGATTATACTAAGTTGGTTAAGGCTCTGTGTGCTGACCACAACGTCAACTTGATCACTGTTCCAAGTGCCAAGACTCTTGGTGAATGGGCTGGTGTAAGTGTGTTCTGCCGATACTTTGTTTGTTAAATTTTGTTACAAAGACATTTTCATACTCTGCACGTGGGCAAAACAGTTAAAACTTTTAAAAGATGGATTATCATCTTTTGCTTAACTTTACTTTGAAGTGTGATATATACTGCAAAAACATATCTCTATATTCATGACTTCATGGTCCTATGTTTTAAGAGCTCCTGCAGACAATGGTTATGACGGAGAAATCATCTTGAGCCATTTGTCTTACATTTGGCTTAGGGCACCTTGATATAGTCATTGATTTTAGTGTTGATTGTTTCTTGAACAGTTGTGCAAGATTGACTCTGAAGGAAATGCCAGGAAGGTTGTCGGAGCCTCATGCGTTGTCGTGAAGGTAATACTTTGACGGGAGCTTGTTTTTTCATTTGAATCAGTTGATGAACTGTTTTGTGTCAGATGTTGACGTTTTTAATCAATGCAGGATTTTGGAGAGGAAAGTGAAGGTCTCCACATTGTTCAGGAGTATGTCAAGACTAACTGCTGAAAAGATTAGGGCTTCACATTGAAGATGTTCTCAGAAATGTTTTACTAAGGCTCATCCCCGAGGAATGATCTTCATTCGATTTCGTTTTTGCTAGATTTTGTTATGCGAGAAATTCAGACCCGAAAACATTTTTGGAATCTATAAATGCAGTATTGCTTTAAGTTTTAGTATATACTTGTTTTCTTACTTATGCTTCAAATTTATGAGATTTTACGTTTTCTAGAAGATGGTTGAGTCTATTCTAACTCTATCCTAGCATCACAAGTTCTTCTATCATTATACTACAATACTGTGTCAACTGTATAGTCCATCTCTATCCTAGTTGAGCAGTTTTTGTTTGGTCATTGATCCTAGACTCTGTTCTAACTCGATCCTAGTTGAGCAGTTAGCGTTACTTGTAACAAGTTTGGTCGTATGGGAAGTAGTGCGCAAGTTGTTCTAACTACTCTGTTCTAACTCTATCCTAGTTGAGCAGTTTGAGTTGCTTGTAACGAGTTTTAGTCATATGGGAAGTAATGCACAAGTTGTTCTGTTCTACAGAGTTACTTGTAACAAGTTTGGTCGTATGGGAAGTAATGCACAAGTTGTTCTAACTAGATCCTAGTAGTTGAGTGGAATTCCTTGCATCAAATGCACAAGTTCTGTCATCAAACAATTCTCAACATGATCCTAGTTGAGCAGTTCAAGTCTTCAATTTACTTGAAACGTTCATATAGAAAAAAGCGGTGTAAATAACATGTACAAGGCTTAAATAACCCGATGCTAACTACAAAAACATGGTATAAAGCGCAACATTTAAATTTTTAAAATAACGTGATGCTAACTACAACAACATAGGAAGGAGATGCATTTCCAAAGAATTCAGCCACCAAGTAACGATTTAACTCAACTCAACTTAACTTGTAACTTTGGACTTGTAGATGTCAAATCTGTACAAAGTCTGTTCAGGGTTCAGACTTGAATATTACCGGCCTGCATACTTGCTCTGAAATCTGAATAGCCAGAGATATTGGGATGAACGGTTAAGGTTCAGGCAGTATTCTTATGTTTCTGTTTGGGTTCAGTAAGCAAGTACTACTGCAGTTTTAGACTTTCGAATATTAACATCCCGGACGGAGATGGCTAGACGTGGCGGTTTCCCACCTGAATTTTCAAATTCTTACATTTTTTCAAAAAAAACTTTTGGAAACTTCCCCATTTCACCCATCCAAATTTCTATAACTTTCATTTCTACCTCCCTCCTGTTAACCTCCGTGACTTCCCTGGTCATAAATTTGTAGTAAAATCTGATAATAGTACAATTGATTTTGGTCCATGTGGCTGTTTTACTTTTTTCGGAAGAGTTAAAACGAGGATAAATAATTGTTCCTAATAAACTTCGTGGTAACTCAAATTCCAACTTGTTAGTTGTAGGAAACATATTAGTACCAAATAAGTTAGCGTTTGAAGTTTTTGTTTTCTATTCCATGTGATTGTTGTAATTAACTTGTTTTTATGGATTTATTCAATTCATTTAAAAAAAATTAAATTAAAATGAACTGGATATAAATATAAATTTGTACTACATAAACCTAAATTGAATTGAACTGAATAGACTTAAACTGAACTGAACACAACTGAATTTAAGCTGAATCTAACGAACCTAAGTTCCACCAAAACTTTCCACTTATCATGTGTGATCAAGTGTTCAAATTACAAGAGTTGAACAAATTAGCAAATACTAGACTTGACTAAAGAACATAACACCGACTCATAAATTAAAGCCAAGATTAGAAAAGTACCACCAAAGTAGTACTCAAAGAACATTAATTAATTATCCTCATAAGATGACATAGCTAAAGTTAAACACTTCCTCGAACAACACTAAGATTACCGTCACACTAATAATTTTCTCATATATTTTGTCCTTTGTTTTTCCCTCTCTAGAGGTCAGGTCGTCGAAAACTACCATCGATACTCTAAATTTAATCTTCTAGTCAAATTATTACTCTAGTGATGAACGAGGCTTGCCCTATCCGTGACATTGAAACGCCAAGACATGACCGAGTCACGGTACTGTTCCTCATCATCTACGAACCGGAACTCGTTCCCGTAAGCCGCTGCCGATGAGTAGCACGGCATCTTTTGGGTCGGAATCCAGCTGCTCTCGACGTTTCCATGGGCGGAGCCGCTGGTGAGTGTGGCGGCTGCCGCGCTGGCTCTTCGCTCTTCCTTCTTGAAGCGGATGCCACAAGCATTGCATAGGGACTGCACCAAGTTTGAATGTAACATTTAGAATATTTGCATCAAAATGTGTTTTTTTTAATTAACAGAACTATATATTAAAAAAGAGCAAAAACTATGATTACAAAAAATTTGCATTAAAATGTAGGAAGTGACACTTTTTGGAATAGGGTAAAGTTTTAATCTAAAAATTTTATAAATGAAAACATGAAATCATGAATTGATTAACATTTTTATCGATTTAGTGGTATGTTTGAACTTCTTGAAAAACACAAATATTTAGGTATTTCGACAACAAAAATGAAAAAAATTGAAGGCGAAAAAAGTTTCATTAACTGTAACGTCTCAAAATTTCAGATTAATTTTACCACGTCTCGAAATATCAATATTTGAAAGGATAAATGTAAGATGAGCATGTAGCATATAAAATTTTTAAAAATTATTAGTTTCACTTCAAGGGTTACTTAACTTATAAAGATTTCACTATAGCTTGGTGGCACATTTAAAACATTTGGTCAAAAAAGCCATATAATAGTATCTTTTTCTTTA
>JAYMSM010000133.1:0-15890 GCA_036897885.1 Plantago crassifolia | reverse complement strand
CTCAGAGCTTTTCTAATTTTTGAACAAAACTTGTAGAAAACGAAAGTACGGAAAGCAAAGAAGCATATGGATTAAATTTTGATGGATTTGCAGGTGATGTTTTAACAACCCAGTGTCTAAAAAATTCTCACCTCTTTATCTCAAAGATTCAAGGAACCGGGCCAATAAGCTGCTCCATCGCAAACTTCTTTACATCCCTCTCATCCTCACACAAGACTCCTCACACCACCCAGCCGACTCATTCGCAACCGGACTATGCCTTGACAAGTGCCTCGGGCAGCCTCGCCACCATCACATTTGACAGAAACTTCCAAGTTATTCATCAACTTAATAATAGAATCCGACGATGTTTATATCTAAATGAAGCTGGGAACAAGACCAATAATTTGGTAGAATTATTTCATCCCTAAAATTTGGTGAATGGAAGAGTTGGCAATCGCAAGAAGTGAAGGAGAGAGATGAAGATAGGAGAGAGATGGGAGAATGGGAGAGATGAAAAGAAAAGCCAAGAAATCTGCGCAAGAAACTAATAGATGGACGCTTCCGATCAAAACAAGCTATTTATCATCTAAAATTGGACCGCTTAGATTTAGTTGTGTGTTACACGCTCCTAGATGGTGCGAGTGGGCAAGATTGTTTGGGACACTTAGATGACGTGATGAACGGCTGTGATTTGCCAATTGACATTCTTTTAACTATTCTCCACGCGCCTACAATTGGGTTATATACTACTTATAATAAATACACTTTCTCTCACTTTATTCATAATCTCGCATATTTTTTCCTTTTTATTTTCAATTTTTATTCATTTCACCTTACATTTATTAGAAACTTTATTAAAATACGGTTTTGAGATATTTATTAAAATTCATTTCAACTCAGCAGCAAAGCTTATCAGCAACAATCAACATAAAATTATAGCAATAGAAGCTTATTTACCTTTCTGAGGATAACCGCATCATCTGTCTGGCCCAACTTGCCAGAATTACAATCTCTTGAATGTTTATGTATAGACTGCTACTGAAGAGAACCAAGTTCTGTTGGAAACAGGAAACATCACTGTAACTGCAACGAAGCATACCATGAATTCAACACTACTTATATTGCCAAAAAAAATCCTAAATCTCATTTCACAAACAACACAGGCATCGCATGCCAATAACATATATTAGAGTCAACGAATGTGAAGCATATGTCTACACTTGCAAGCCTGCTGCTTTTTTTTTCCCGCCTGTTCAGTAGTTGCCGTGAGCAAACACAATCATTATCATCAATAATTTGTCGACTGAATTAAGAATATGAAGAGGGTAATCTAAATTAATTAGAGATGTCAAATCACACAATTAACTAAAGAATATATATTCTACTGATTCTCACACCTCATATAGAAAGGATTATGAACCACTATGTCGTGTCAACCATGGACTCTTACTGCAAGGTGAAGAAGCTAATTAGTTAATGACTCTATCCCTTGAAATATGTCATGACCTTATTTGATGGTGAAACATGGTGATTATATGCAATATATCACTTTTTCTGGAATGATGCACCTATCTGCATAAATCATTTATGTGATTAAAAGGAATGCATGCAGGCAGAATGGACGCGTTAGATTGGACTTTTTATGATATTTAAATGTTGTTCATTTAATTTTTTGCAGAAATCATGTGAGTATGACAACATCATGATTACTACAGCGGTAATACTAACCAAATTTGGAGAACCGAACTATCAACCATCCTGTCATAACACTTAAAACCGTTCGTCACGTTAATCCTTGTGATTGAGCGACAAGAAACAATTAATTAGTGTGCATGAGATCTGGTCAGAAGCTAATTAAATGTTACATGAAATTCCCAAATGTTCGAAAAGGAAGAGTTATGAAATAAATCACTAACCAGCAAAGTACAGAAACCTGAATTTTCTGAAAATAAGAACTCAAATATTCTGCAAGAATGAAATTTTACATGGAAAAAGAGGTCTAATTATAAACCTCATGGTACACATAATAATCAATAAAGAGGATAGCAGTTACCTTGATCTTCTTTACAACACCTGTTCAATGTCAATACACCTACGGAATTCCGACATTTGACCATCTCCAAACTCTTCAATGTCCTAGAGTAGCGAAAGTGTGAAACTGGTGAAGACCAATGCATTGGTTTTGATTGATGAAAAAAAATTGGGAGAGTCCACTATATGTGGACTTTTCAAAAAGTCCAGTGTCCAAAATGCAAAAACAAGGAAATCAAGGATGCAGGAGCAAAAAACCGCGGATCCGGATCTGATCCGATTTGGCTGAAAACGGGTTAATATAAAAGCCCCAAACCTAACCAAAACACGCACAGAAACACACTGAACACACGCAAGCCAAAACACACGCACCACCACACCAACAGAAACACGCACATATTCTCTCTCCCCGCTCTTCAGCTGAAACCGCCATATACCTCGCCGGAAAATCTCCGATCGGCGGCGACTGGACGTCAATCATCCATTATTCAGCTCGTATCAGCTCAATAACACCTAAAACATCGGTTATTCTGTCTATTTTTCAACTCGTTCACAACATGTTGAGCTCAACAACAATGGATATTGTTCATCCGGATGAATCAGAATTGCAAATCATCAGCTGTACAGGTAAATATGTGATTTCGTGTCCTGATCTATATTTTCCAGTATGATATCTATGTTTTTGCTCGTGTTGATGCTGTTATATTGCCATTCAATAACCTCGTGTTTAGTTTTAGCTATGCTGTTAACTTATTAGTCATGTTAGCCTCGTAGTTTCTTATGCTTTGATGTTATGCTATACTCGTAGTGTTGCTTTCTTCGTTTTAATATGAGTGTTTATTTATTAGTGATGTTACCTACATTATTGCTTATGTTTGTTATGTTGTGCTGTTATTATTTGCTGATTTTTAATTTCAAATATGGTGTTACCTTATTTGTGATGCTACTTTTGTTATACATTATGTTTATACTGGATGTAGTATATTCATATCAGTGGTCTTAGCTTATTCTCATCTTAATTTTTGCTTGTATAACCTCATGTTTAGAATAAGCTATTCTGTTAACTTATTAGTCATGTTAGCCTCGTAGTTCCTTATGCTTTGATGTTATACTATACTCGTATGCTGCTTTTTTCGTTAGAACAATAGTGTTTATTTATTAGTGATGTTACCTACATTTTTACTTATGATTTGCTAATTTTTAATTTCAAATATGGTGTTAAATTATTTGTGGTGCTACTTTTGTTATTCCTTATGTTTATACTGGATGAAGTATATTCATATCAGTGGTCTTAGCTTATTTTCATCTGATGTTAGTTTTTGCTTGTACAACATAGATTGTAAAATTACATCTGTTAATTGCAAATGTCTATCTATTAATTGCTTATGTCTAACAGAATATCACCTATGTTCTATAGATGCTCTGCCCGTCCAGGATGAAGAAGCGCTCCCAATACCATCAGAAACCCCTCCCCCCTCCTTGGTAAGACAGCTGCCACACTTGATGAACTGCATGAAATGTACCGCCTATATTCTGGCGTGGTTGGATTCTCAATCAAACAAACGTGTACCCGACGCTTCAAAGATGGAACCATAAGGGAGCAGTACTACAGATGCAGCGCTGATGGTGTCACAAACTCAAGGAAACCAGCTACCCCCTCCCCACAAGTTGAAGGTATTAACGGGAAGAAAAGGAAGCAGACAAGAACTATGATAACAAGAACAAATTGTAAAGCACACATAAGATGCAAATACGATCGGCAAACTAACATGTTCAAGGTGGAAGGTGAAGATGTGGTGCACAACCATAACTTGAATAGACCTGAGTGGCAGCATCTATCCAGATCTGAGCGAAACATAAGTGCACAGAAGGCCGATGTTATCAAGACGATGGAGTCGTCCGGCATGAAACCAACGGTTGCATACCGATACCTTTCTCAAACATCCTGTGGCAAGGAAAATGTCGGGCATACTATGGGTGACCATTTAAACTATGTCAACAGGCTACGAATGCATGCAACCGGAAAGGAGGATGCCCAAAATGTGGTACGTCAATTACAAAAGAGGCAACAACAGGATCCAGAATTCTATTATGACTTCACGTTGGATGTTAAAGGCCGATTGAGTGGATTGTTCTGGTCTGATTCAATGATGCGGGATGATTATGCATTATACGGGGATGTGCTCGTGTTTGACACAACATACAGGACCAACAAGTACGAGATGATTTGTGCCCCATTTGTTGGTGTCAACAACCATTGGCACAATGCCATGTATGCATGTGCATTCTTGACGAATGAGTTGACGGAGTCCTTTGTCTGGCTCTTCAACACTTTCCTGACCTGCATGAAAGGTAAAAAACCCAAAAGCATCTTCACTGACCAAGATGCTGCTATGAACAGTGCAATACAAGAGGTACTATTCTCCCAACTTAAACAATTGATGATGTCTACCATTTAATTATTGATGTTAACTGACTTATGTGTGATGTTATATTCATATAACTGCTGTTTAATGGGCCTTCTGGGGTTTGTGTGCATTAATGGTTCTGTTATTTTATACCTGATGTTGGCATTATAATAGGTTATGTCTACTATATTATTCCTGATGTTATGTTTTACACAGGTTCTTGGGGAAGACACGAGGCATAGGCTATGTATTTGGCACCTTGAACAAAACGCAGCGAGCCATTGTGCGTTACTTAGGACTGATGAGAAATTCAAAGAACAATTTGATCTAGTCATGAAAAAGTGCTACACCGAAGAAGAATTCGAGCAAGCATGGGACTCTATGATAAACGACTTCAATCTGCAAACGACCTCCTGGTTCAAGCGCCTGTATAACTTGAGACACAAGTGGAGCAGAGTCCACAATCGGGATGCATTCTCAGCCGGCATCATGTCATCCCAACGGAGTGAAAGTACCAACAACGCTCTTACCTTTAATTCAAACAAGAACACAACTCTCACCCAATTCTTGGGATTATTTGATGCTTGCCTTGAACGTTGGAGGGATAAAGAAACCTTAAAAGACTACAGATGCAGCCAGGGTTACCCGAAGAACGCTGCCCAGCATCCCCTGCTCAAACAAGCTTCAAAGGTAATTAACCAAAAAGCTTAGACAATTTGCATGTGTTATGCCTGAAATATACTATGTTGTATATTAAATAATTTATGTCTTACCTGACTGCAGACATACACTTTGAGAATCTATGAAAGGTTCGAGCAAGAGTTCCTCAATTCTTTCGCAACCGATGTTCATTTCAACATGAGAAGTTACGAAGGTACTAGATACAAGGTTACCTCCATAAATAACCCCACAAATGTTGGGATGGTCCTCTTTGACAAAGACAATGAGAATGGTGTAACAGTACGATGCAGTTGCATGCATTATGAATCAGTTGGTTGGCTTTGCTTCCATGTCATACGGGTACTGCTGCAAAATGGCATTCATTATATTCCAGACCGGTATATACTTCCCAGATGGACACGGACTGTAAAAGTCCACATCTGGGATAAGGTTAAAGCCAAGAAAGCTACCCGTGCTGAAGAACCAGATATGATAGCTTGGAGATACCATATGAGCAGGTCGTACTGTGACCTTGTGATGAAGGCAGAAACCAATGAAGAAGCGCGGATATTGCTTGAAGAAACCTTACGGAGTACCAAGATCGCAATCGACCGACTCGTACAGCAACAACCTGAGGAGACTGAAACACCTGACGAAGCATCTCCAACACCAACTGTACTTGATCCACCACACACCAAAACAAAAGGCCGTAGCAAGAAACGCGCCAAAAACAAGTTCGAGAGGTCGAAAACTGCACAGCTGGAACTGCCTACATTTGTCAGCAAAGAGCACATAATATAATGTGTTGTTACACAAATGTATTATGTCACTTCTATTATTGCTTATGTTTCTTCTGTCAATCTAAATAAATGAGTTCTGCATAGTATTCCTTATGACAGCTAAAAAAATACTATGTTTACTGAATTACTCCTTATGTCAGCTAAGTAATACACTATGTCTACTTCAAATAAAAGAATTCTAGTTCTTCCATATATTGGTTACTCAATGTTTGTCAATCTACCATTAGATAACATTCTTGTTCTGCATATTATTCCTTTTGTACACTAAAAAAAACACTATGTTTACTAAATTATTCCTTATGTCAGCTAAGTAATACACTATGTCTACTTCAAATAAAAGAATTCTACATATTATTCCTCATGCCTACAAAACACTATGTTAAAAATTACGTATATCCGTTATCTTAATGAAGATAAAAAAAATACAAAAAAAACATCACTTATTATAACATCAAGATAGGATAAAACATCAATAGCATAAGGTAAAATTTGTACTTCCTGATCAATAAAATTACGTATATCCGTTATCTTACTTCAAATGTCCAATTTTTCCTTCTTGATATCCTCAAAAGGATTAAATATGTTGGAATTTTTGTTGTTATTTATTTCCTTTTAAACTGTTAACTACGTGAGGACGCGCACTAAAAAAATCGACTTATCACAAAACTCTATTAAAAAAACCATATGTGGGATTAAAAATCAGTTATGTTCATCAAAAAAGCATCTGATGATGACAAAAATAACAGAATAACAAGTAACAGAAATAAACGATGAATCCACAAAAATATCATATGTCAAAGTGCAAAAACCTGATGTATCACACTCAAAAACAAAAACGCCCAGTACTAAGAAAACATCCAAATCTACATAAAAGAAAAGCCCAATCTTCGACTACTTCTTCGCAGCGTGCTTGAGTCTCAATCTCTTATACGCCACTACTGGACCCTTAGGTTCATTAACGACTTCATCCGAGCCTCTCTTCTCACCCTGTTTCACCTTTGGGGCCTTCTTCTTAACATCTTCGTCCTTATGCTCCTTCACCAACCCCAATAGCTTCCGTTTACTGAACTCACTAACGTCCTCCAACAATGCATCCCTCACATTATTTGCATCAGCAAGCAGCATTGTACCAGCCATTTGGACACGAAGTGCGCGCCTTTTGTTCTTCTACAAAAACATACAAACGTACACACACAGAAAGTTACGGAACTGATACAATGCAAAAAGTAAAAAAAGGGAACCTAAAACATAAGGTAAAACCCCATCTACATCACCTATTTCATGTATAACACACAATATAAATCGTAAAACAAAAAAAACAAATTACCCCGCACAGTTCAGGACATGTAAAAGCAACTCCGTTGAACCGCTCCATGTGCTTCATAAGAAAAATCCCGCAGTCATAGTTTGTTTCTGCCGATGTCCACTTAAACTTCACAATCTCTACCTCAAATGTATGCACCAAGGATGCTTCGGAGTGCCCAATGTCAACAAGGAATGCCTCCATCTCCTCAAGCTGAAATAAATACGAAACTAAAATTCAAACCATAAATAAAAAACACAAGCTAGAAACCTGCAACGCCATTAAAGAAAAAACACCAACCAACACATGAGCTAGCTTAAAAACCAAGTCTTCATCGTGTGGCCTATTGTCAAGGTATTGAACCTTCCCCTTGTCAAAGTTCAATACAAAACAGAAGTAATGACCAGGCTTCTCCTCCTCCTCTTCCGTTGCAACATCTCCCTCGACGATATAAGGCATAAAAAACTGCCAGAAAAAATAGCACAAAAATGGAACATTAAAAACTGATAAAAACCCAAACATATCCTACAATCAAAACAACATACCCTATAATCAGTATAACACAGCCTATTAACAGAAAAACCTCATACACACTAAAACCAGAAACATACCAGTCGGACAGATTTAATACTCTCCTTCGTCACATGCCCAATATTCTCATGCAACCACCAATCGAGCGACCCCCGGAAGGCTTTCTTAGATTCTTCCTTCACAAACCGTTGCTCAGCCAGTTCGGTCTTGAATATACCAGCCATTCTACTCCAATGATCCTATAAAAAATAATACACAATTAACACTAAAACAGAACCCCCCATAAAAACACTAAAACACAAACGAAAACAATGCGAAAACTTACCGACGAATTCACCCCGAAACAGAAACGTTTCATTATACCTCCATTCTGCTTCCTATGTGCCTCATTCAGAAGGATAGCCCAACAATTGATGATTGTTGTCAATATCTCACAATCAGGTAACAAGCTACACAAATCCTCGACACTTACGAATGTTGTCGCAGCGAACACAGCAAGGTGTGTCGGGTCCCTTAAAAATAAGGAAAAATGAATTAATACACTGAAAACATAAAAAAACATAACTCATAATCAGATGTACATAAGCAAAAACAACACAAACATACCCTATTATTTATCAGACATCAATTAAAAACATCAACATACAAGAAAACCAAAAAGAAACATAACTCATTAAAACTCTAGCATCAGACAAAACATGGAAAAGCATAAGGTAAAAAACAAGAAAAAAAGATAAAAAAAGGTGGGGGCATTACTCTCTGTTACTCTCAGCCTTGAAAAATGCAAAATCCACAGTGTCCTTCATCAGCACAGGCATGTCCCGATACAAAAATTTGTACTTCCTGATAGCGTGTGATGAAATCTGGACCTCTCCTGGATCTCCCAATATAAGCGTACACAACACAGATTGCGACACTGCCGACACATCAGCTTCGTTCGAGGTCCCACCTATATTCTCAACAACCGCTCTCTCGCCACCATCATCTCTTCCACCACCATTTCCATCATTAACGATCGTTTCCTGTGAAGGTACTATCTTCTCCACAACCAAATCTCCCCCCTGATTAATAAGAGGATCATTATTATGATCCTGAACATCAAAACCATCATTAACAGGAGGATCATTATTATGGTCCGCATCATCAAAACCGTCATGACCAGAACCATCACTCTCTTCTCCAACCCCCATCTTCGAAGCATCATCGGCAGCCTGTTGCGCTATATCAGTCACATTAATATACTGATAATCTGCTTGCTGTCTCTCCACATCCTCACCACCTTGTCGATTCACACCCTCAAAAAGCCGAGCCACTTGGTTTTCCCTTTCTTCTTGAGAAAATCCAAGACTAAAACTTGGCCCATCCATCCTGTGCAACAGACAAAAATTCAGAACGATATTATCAATGCTCTTGAGGACATCAGGATCACCCCAAAACCTTTGAGACTCAGAACTTTGTGACATTGGTGGAGAATCAGGTGTCGACGCTCTCTGCGACTGAGACTCAATAACATCTCTAGCTTCCATTCCTTTCCCCTTCAGAGATAAAGCAGCTCTAACCATGCGATCAGTATATGCACGCACAACAACTTCGACATCTCTTTTTAGTAACTGAACTGCTTCCTCTAATTCCTATAAACATAACATAAGGTTTAAATAAAAGAACATAACTAAAAAAAAGCATAAACATAGGTAAAAACCAGAAAACCACTACAATCCAGTAAAATGCAAAAAAAGAAAAGAAAAACCTACTACTTACACATAACATAGGCAGAAAACAAAAAAGCATAAGCCAAAACTGTGCAAACATCAGCTACTTACATCAGCTGCAGATTCCTTAATCTCTGCATCAGAAAGCACACCCTCGGGGATTGTGAACCAAATCGAAGAGGTATCTACATTGCCACCTGCTGCATCGTCAGCCACAACTCTTCTTTGTTCCCTTGGTTCCGGTTGTGTCACGATTGGTTTGCTCTCGGTGATTGGGTAATTTTCATTCATAATTGACTTCCCAAAGCCAACCTTCTTCTCCTCATTCACCCTATCCACCAGTTTCTTATATGTCCAATGCTGTACCAACAGCAAACTAGTCGGTTCCTCAATACCTTCAAACAAATAATACAAAAACACAAAGGAAAAAAATCAGTAAAACATAGCATAGGCTGAAAACTACCTTACATAATGTATTATTACAGAAACATAAGCTATTATTGAATTCAGAACCAAAAACAAAAATAGATAAAAAAAAGTACCTCGAAAGGGAAATCTGTACAAATACGCAAACAACAGTACTGCAAGACACCCGTTCACCGTATGATACGTTTCATCCCTCTCCTTAAAACGCTTGATAGAATCTGACATGTCCGTCACAACAAACTCACACCAATCCAGCTTATCAATATTGTCCACGTCCTCCAATGCACTAACCAGCTTCATATCAACGGTGTGCGTAGCTGTTGGTGCCAAAAACAGCCCACACACATACGCAACAAAAAGCCGCTTGAACTCATTGCCCCCTTGCGGAAAAGCCTCAATCTTCTTCGCTACTTTAGTCAATTTCACTTCCTTCTTCTTTGTCTGCTCCGGAAACAAATCCTTCCATGTCTTACGAACTGCCATGTTAGAATCAAGGTCGTCATTGGCTTTGCCCTTCTTCCGCTTGTTCTGCTTAACAACCATTACACTATTCCCAGGGTAGTATGGTAAACAGAACAAGTCATGCACATCTCTCGCGGTGACACAGAATTTATCATCGCCAATCTTAATGCAACGGCTACCAGCATCGTACCTCGATATAAGCCAGGGCAATATACCAACAGGAAAATAAGAAAAATTCAACTTGAGAAGACCCCCGAAACCAATCTCATGAACAGACTTCCTCTGATCATCAGTCAAGACCTTAAAGAGGTCAACCAATCCTTTGGCAGAACATCCTGGGTTGCACGCCTTTACAACTGGATTACCATCAGGTCCCCCCATCTCTATCACATTCTGCGATGCCCGAACCTTACCAGCATCTACCGCATCTCTATCTTGCACCACCCTCCCCTTACCCTTCTCCTTCGCCCCACCTACTGCTTTACCCTGCCTTGGTTTCACTACCTTCTTTACCAAAACCGTCTTCACCTTCTTCTTCTTTCCCTGTTCATCTAAAAATAAACAAACCAAAACAAAACAGAAAACAACCAAGACATAAGGTGTTTCCTATCATACACAACATATTCTCTAAAAATCAAAACATAGACAGACATAACCAATTATTGTTACAACATAACCTAAAAAGGCATAGACAGACAAGCTCCAGAAAACATCTTAAAAATCACATCCACCATATGCTACTAACCTACCAACATCAGCTATACTATCTTAAACATCACCATCAAAAATGCACAAGCCTGATTCAAAAATAAAGCCAAAACCACTCCAAAAAAAGTATATACTATATGGGACCACCATCACACAGAAAAAAAGGGAAAACCCCTCCCCCACACCCACCTCCCCGCCAAAACCCAAACCATTCAAAACCAGTCAAACATAAGGCATATCTTAGCTAACACATACTATTATTATTACACCATCATGCATTTCAGAAAAATATCACAAAACAACACATAAATATACTCCAAGTCGTACACAACCAATAACAAACAACACGAAAAGTTAAACAACATACAGCTCACGCAAAACAAAAACACTTAGTATCATCTATAGGTGCTGCACCATCTCCACTTGTACCTTGCACCGGAGACTCAGTTGCACCCCCTCCTCCTCCTGCCGCAACACCTTCACCTATAAAAAAGCACACACAAACAAACATCACAACAAATAGCAGCACATACTATTTCACTAAACATCACATATAACTCCTCCAGCATCACAATTAAGTTTCACTACACCCACAGAAAAGGAAAAAAAGCATATAAAACAGGAAGTATCCTTACACAGCCAGCAAACATGACATACAATTACTCTAGCATCACATACAATTTCTCCAGCATCACAAAAACAAGTTCCAATATGCACAAAAACCACACAAAAACCGCAGAAAAATAAAACATGCATTCAAATACCCCCGCCAAAACAGCCACACAAACACCAAAAACTGAAAAATGGAACAGGTCTAAAACTTACCTGTACGAGTGGTGTTCTCCGAGCCCACTGTTATGCCGCCACCACTGTCACCTATACCACACCGAAAACAACACCAACAGAAAACACAAGTAAGCTTTTCACTGCAATTCTCGACAAAAATCAACTAAACCTAGAAAAAAACACACCAAAAAACTCCAACGAACTACAATAAGTCAAAAAATAACTACATTACCTCCGCCTTCTAAATTACCCGGCCGATCTCCTCCGTCTATACTCCGATTAGCGTCCGCCATTGCTCGAACCAACAGAAACAACTACTAAAAACCTCGCGAAAACCTCCGATTCAACTACAACAACACCGATTCATGCTTCAAAACAACACAGATACTTCAAAAACGGCTACAATCGGCAGAAATCGAGAGATGGAATGAGGGTTTCGCCAGTTGAGAAGAGAGGGAAACCGTTCGTCTTCCAAGACACGTAATGAAAAAAGGAGAAAAAAAGGAAAAATATTGTAATCGTACCTATTTATAATGATCCACATCCGAAAATGAACCGGGTCAGAACCCAAACCCGAACCGCTGACCCGCCAGAGGACAAACCTGGATCTTGATGGACTTTTTCAAAAGTCCACTTAAGGTGGACTTTTAAAACAATTAGTACCAGGTGAATAGTGAGAGGGAAGTGCACACGCACTTGCACCCGGGGTGAAATATTCCGCGATTTTGTTTCTAGAATCAATTTTTCTATTACATTGATGATCTCCTACAAAAAATTGATTTATTAGATCATAAATTAAATTTAGTTTTAAAACAATAAACACAAAATAAAAATATAAAATTCCATAGAAAATGTCACAATAACACGTATAGCGTGTTCGAATATTCTATTTTATAATACTCGGCCACCCTTATAACTCCCAAACGCTATCTATATTATTATATCACTCGTGTAAGGACTGGATCTTTATACGCTTTTCAACACACGAGGATATAATATGTGGACTTTCTTGACATTCAACACTATCCCACTAGTTATGATAAAGTTTGTCCCCCTAGCGTGATTGTGATATTCCTGATTTATCTTACAAAAGGTAATGAGTTCAAAATTTTCAACTAAAAAATAATTAAAAAACCGACAAATACATATTGAAGTATTTATCTAATAATACTCCAGAAGCATTACAGCAGCCATATGGGAATCCTTTTGACAAATTAGCTGTCTCTTTACGTGAATGTATATATGATACCTTTACTTTGACAAATTAAACCAAGTTCAATACCTACAAATGCATACTTTGTTGATTACATCGTTATTTAAAGAAACATTAAGTTTACTCAAATCGCCGACTTAATGATTAGTAGAGAAACACATTATCAACTTAGATGCGCTTCGTTATCACGGTATCTATATCAATAAAGCATATTATATGCATGGCTAGTATAATTACCAAATAATTAATACTACAAAATCAATTTTCATTACATTATTCATTTCCGAATTTTAAGTCATATAGTTAATTCGAATTTCGAATAATATGTGCGAAGTTATATAAAGAATGTTGACCTCTGAAAAGTTTCTATGCTTAGAGAATGTGAGCAGTATAATATATAGTTTTGACATTTGAAATGCACATAAAGTATGACCAAATCCAAAAAGAAAATGAGAAAAATTCAACTGGTAGTGAAAAGTAAACTTGGAATTAATCATCAATATAATATCCATTTTAATTTATTTATTTATATATCAAGTTGGATGCCTGGACAATGACGGTGGCCGCGTACGTAAGCTTACCTGGTCTATATTGCATGTCCTATAAATTCACTGCAGAAATCCTCATAATCTCATTCAAACTCACCAAAACACATACACTTTCATCTTCTTTCCATACTTTATAACATGGCTACCAAAACTACCATTCGTCTTCTCTCCCTGCTTACTATATTCTCAATATTCGCTATCATGCACTGTGAAGCGCAACTATCCACCACATTTTACGACGCTAGCTGCCCTAATGCGGCATCTATAATACGTACTTCCATCAGACAAGCAATAGCACGTGATCGTAGGATGGCTGCCTCCCTCATCCGTCTCCACTTCCATGACTGTTTTGTGCAAGGTTGTGATGCCTCAATCTTACTTAACGAGACGTCTTCCATTCAGAGTGAGAAGACTGCCTTCCCCAATGCAGGTTCTGTTAGAGGATACGATGTCATAGAAGCTGCCAAGGCTGCAGTCGAGAGAGCATGTCCGGGTGTAGTCTCTTGTGCTGACGTAGTCACATTGGCTGCACGTGATTCGTCTGTATACGTAAGTGCATATCTTATGTTGAGTCAATACTCCATAAAACTTTTTTTTTGAGAACTTAAGCAAAAAAGAAAAGGTTACAAACAATAGAGGAAGAACCATACTATTTATTGTCTAGCACATACTCATTAATCATTATAAAGCACGCGAGTTGAAATTGATTGTGTACTTTTGGTTATAACTCTAGGTTGGAGGACCAACATGGACTCCTAGACTCGGGAGAAGGGACTCTACCACGGCTAATCGCGCTCTAGCAAACAGCGGTCGTCTTCCAGGTCCAGATAGTTCGCTTGACAGCCTTATTTCAGGCTTTGGTAACTTGGGACTCAGCACAAGGGATATGGTTGCCCTCTCAGGTAACTTAGATATATACTAAACTCTTTTCATTTACATATGATGATCTTCAATTATACATTGTTCCGGTATATGATGTATCATTGCATGTATTCCTCATCAATAAACTCAGAATTTTATCATGTTTGAATTCGAAGAGTATATAAGCATATAGAAAGAAAAAAAAAACTTGTATTGACATGTGTATGTATGTCTTAATTACAGGATCACACACACTAGGACAATCTCAATGCTTTTTGTTCAGGACAAGAATCTACAGTAATGGAACTGACATTGATGCAAACTTTGCCAACACCAGAAGACGCCAGTGCCCACAAACGAACGGAGTCGGAGACAACAATTTAGCACCACTCGATTTGGTCACTCCAAACTCATTCGACAACAATTACTTCAGAAATCTACTCCAAAGAAGGGGCCTTCTTCAATCCGATCAAGTCCTTTTCAGCGGAGGATCAACTGATAGTATTGTGTCTGAATATGCAAGAAACCCAGTAACTTTTGCTGCCGATTTTGCAAGTGCGATGATCAGAATGGGAGAGATTGAACCAACTGTTGGACAAAATGGGATCATCCGGAGGGTTTGTAGTGCCATCAATTAGTACTCAAAACTTTTTTCAATAGCATAATTTTTTATATTGATTCTTTAATTAATTGTATATTTACCAGTCATTCATGATGTTGTACACCGTAAATGTATCCATTGCAATTGTAATCTCAATTTAAATTTTGAATAAAGGCTGCTCGTTTATCCTAGATTGTTTTCCTATCATCTTTTTTACTGTTGTTCTTTAGTATTTTGAAAGATTACCCATCTCAAGGGGGCTTTTTTGTTATAAATTCTCGTAAGTCTACTATCGAACTTCACTGAGTTGCGGGTGTATTGATGACCGACAACACAAGAATACACTAGACATCCTAGAATGACCAACTACATAGAAAGTTAGGAAAACCTCGTGGTGAGAAGTAGGAGGGGGGGGGGGGGATAAAGGAAGTAGAAAAACTTCCTTTGTAAGCAAACTACAAAGATAACAAGAAGTTGAACTCCAAGGAAATGAAAAATGCTCGAACCTATCCTTCGGTGGTCATGTTCTGAATCAAAATTAATTGAAACGAAACTGGGGGGCATATGATAGGTACGAAGAATGTCTCCCTCGAATAACATACCATTCCTCTGAGGAGAACCCCTTCACAATGAATAGTTATTCGAGGGGTACGAAGAATGTCTCCTTCGAAGGGGACATATGATAGGTACGAAGAATGTCTCCCTCGAATAACTAGTATACGTATTGTAGTATATATACTAGAATACGCGTGCCACTACGCGTGACAAGCGATTTATTTTTGCGGTGTGATTTTAGTTTGTAATTTTGATGACACGTATGTATACTAATTAAATATAACAAGGTTAATTTATCATTAAGAA
>JAYMSM010000132.1:0-15894 GCA_036897885.1 Plantago crassifolia | reverse complement strand
TTGCAAGCAGTAGTTGAGTCACAAATTATAAATGATTGAAAATAAAGTGCGATTTGGTGCAGAATATTTGGAAGATCCATTATCAGCTAATGAGAGGAAACAAAAAGATACAAAAATGTGAAACCACACAATACCACTTTTTATCCAGCTTAATTGCCATAGAAAAAAAAAGGACTTATGAACAGAAAACTCAATACTTGTTTTAGTACATAGAAACAGACGAAAATAACATACCATAATCAGCCACCGTAACAGGGCTTTTGTCAGATTTTGATTGCACATCCGATTGCAACAACGCCTTTTGCACTTTCTGTTGAGCAAAAGAGCAAAATATTTTTTAACCAAAAACCACAAATGCTGCAGACATATCAAGTTCACTGAGAATGCTGATTCGAGATGATATTTAGAGCATTACATCAATACCAATCCCCCATTTCCAGTCTCTCCATTTCATTACACGATTTATCGATATGCTACAAACAAGTATAAATAATCCTTAGCTTAGCTTTCTAACCGGATTACTTCTACTGGCACAAAGAGTGTCCCCTTGAGTTTAATATTTCACTGTATACGCCTAAAAATTCCTTCTTGGTTAAAGATCTTCAAAACAGAAATGATCCATTCAAGCACCAATCTACCACTCTAAAGACAATGCATACAAGTACAACCACAAATTCCCAACATGACTAATGCATTTCAGAAGCCAAACCTAAACCAATTGGAAATCAATCGAACAAAATCAAGCAACACAAAACAGTAAAATTAGCTGAACAAGTAGAATCCTCAACCTGACATAGACGAGCAGCGACGGAAGCAGCTTTCTTAGCAGCGGCGAGTTGTTGTTCGTACGACATTGCAGCCGACACAGATGTTCTTCTTCTTATGGATAGTAGGGGAAAATTAACGGATTTTCGGGGGCGGAATTGCAGAAAAACTCCTCGCTGTGCTGCAGTGATCATCTCGCGTGAGTGATTTGTGCCATTTGAGATGAGCTCGTCATTTTCTTCTTATCTCTGTTTGTCTTCTTGTTTTCTTTTCGGCGTTTTATTGAAGATCAAAAAATGTTTTTCTTCATTTTTTATTCATCACATCGTGGTGCACGCTTTGGTACATTGGTGGATTAAAATGCAATTTTCACCGGACTAAACTCCGTATAATTACTAGTTTCTCATATATTTTTTTATATATGAATTACCCATGTTTATATTAATTAATAAAATATAAGATCTTATTAGGTTCGGTTCAATTCACCTGAAACTTCTGAACTGAACTGAATTCAAGTATAAAGTTGTACTACACACACCTGAATAGAACTGAACTGAATGGACCTGAATTGAACTGAACTGAACACAACTGAAATAAAGGTGAACTGAACAGAACCTAAATTAGCAAACAGAGGTCCTAAAACCACAAGAAACACCTTAACTACATAGTAAATAAAACTAAACAACCTCAAACAGCACGATCAAGAGCTCAGCCATTGCAGACTTTGGGGTTTTCTCATATCTCTCTACCCATAGCTTCTTCACCATGTCAGGAATGTCCTTTCCATCACCTTTGATGGCCTCTGCAGAGAAATACATGTCAGTTTCCTAATGCATTCCTTCCATACAAGAATCAGGGAATAATAATGGAACCAAAATGGTAAAGCACCACTTCTAGAAAATATATGAGATGAATTATGAGCAAATAATTGCACCAGAGTTACCAATCTCACTGGAATCAAGCGGCCCTAAATCTAGAAACAGAAAAAGATATATAGAACAATAACCATTTGCCCCGATTTAAACCTAACAAAACCTAATTATTACCCATTACTTTCTGCATTGGTACTCTCTCTTTCTCTCTGCATCTATGACAACACTCATGTCGAACAAGCCTGTCGACGCCATCAATCACTGCGGACAAAGGTTGGTGGATTGGTGAAGAAGAGTTATATCGTGGACATGATGATGTTTAATGATTTATCACTTCCTTTCCTTCATTTGGTTCTTAACTAGTATATGTTATGCGAAACTTATTTTATTGGCTAGAATTCTCTTGACCTAACACTATTACCAACACATCTAATAATTTTTCTTATTAATTTGGGTTTTTAAAAAATTTTAGGTAGCTCTTTAGCTGTTCAAATAGTTATATCGGCGTTTGGTATTTAAGTATCTCAAATTCCCACTTCGACTCCCAAATTATTTTCTCAGTCGCTTTCTAAGATTAATAAACACGGAATTGTATAGTAATATAGACCAGATTATGCATATGTACCAATGAATTATACAACTAGCAAGTCCAAGGTATGAGTATGCACTCGGAGAAGTACGAACTAACTATCTATTACAATACATCAGTTTCGACATACAAAAACAACCTAGCTGAGACCTAACTCATTCACAAAGCATTGCTGACACTCGGACGACATTAAACGACCTAAAGGTACAAAGAGAACTGCAACTAGAATTGCACAAAAATAAATCTTCGCATAAGCCAATTGTAACTGAAAGCTACAGTTCAAATATTCATAAATTCCCAATACATCAGTTTCTACATACAAAAACAACCTAGCTGAGACCTGACTCACTATTTCACAGCATGTTGCTGACACTCGGACGACGTAAAACAACCTAAAGGCACAAATAGAACCACGATATCTTTGCGAAAGCCAATTGTAATTGAAACTACAGTTCAAGTATGAATAAATTCCCAATACATCAGTTTCAACATATAAAAACAACCTAGCTGAGACCTGACTCACTGTTCACAGCGTGTTGATGTCACTCGGGGCGACATAAAACAGCCTAAAGGCACAAAGAGAACCACAACTAATGCTAGAATTGCACTGAACGATAATGTTCGCAAAAGCCAACTGCAATTGAAATCTACAGTTTAGGTATAAATAAAATAATAAATCCCCAATACATCAGTTTCTACATATCGAAACAACCTAAAGGCACAAAGAGAGCCACAACTGATGCTAGAAATGCATTGCATGATCATGTTCGCAAAAGCCAGTTGCAATTGAAATCTACAGTTTAGGTATAAACAAATCCCCAATACATCACATACAACAACCTAGCTGAAACATGACTCAATTGACACTAATAAGCTCAGGAAAATTACCAATCAAAGTTACGCTCCGTTTCCGGGCAGCTGCTGCTGAAGTCGAAGCACCTTCAGTATTTTTATTCCTCCTAGCCCCCTTCCGACGAGGGGCTTCAAAATCATCGGACGACTCCTCCCTCTCGTCTTCCAGCTGGATTGTGTCCGTCCGCGTGAAATCACCGGACTCAATCTGAACCCTATTCCTTTTCTGCTCACAAACACCCCCATCAGAAACGCGAAAAATGCTAATTCAAACAACAATTATGAAATAACATTGCGAACGAAACTCAAACAGCGATTCGCCGATTTGAGAGAAACTTTAACTTACGGATCGGCGAGACGGCATCTCTCGGCGAGCTGGTTCTTCGTCCATTGATTACCGGCGGTGAATAGAGTAATCCGGCGAGTAATTCAGTCGGTTTTTTAAGAAGAAGTGAAATCTTCCCGCCAAATAAAGGGAATGTTAGTGAGAGAAAATGGAGGTTGTATATCGTGCTGTGGAAGCTGTAGCTCTCTCACTCCTCTCTCTCTCCTGTTTTTCAACTGCAGATATATATGTGTAAATATTACACGGTAAATCTTTCAAGATGTTGGTAATTTCATATTTTTTACTTTATAATCCCTTTAACTCATTTGTAGCCATACTTCGTAATCGTATGATGGAGTACTCGATGCCTCTAGTTGACATTGTGATATCGAACTTTTGTAGTATAAATATGAGAAAAAATTCGGAAAGACCACCATATTTGGTCTTTTAATAAAAGACCACCTTCCTTAGTGCATTATAAGGTAATTCACCATAAAGCTCCAAAATTCGCGGATCCGGGTCACTAAACGGGTCATGAAACCGGGTTATAATAAAACCCCCAAACCCCCCCCGTTTTTAGCCCTAGCAGTCCATTACAGAAGAACACCACCTGCTTTCTCTCACCTCTCTCTCTCTCTCTTCTCTCTCTTCTCTCTCCGCTCGAAAAATTGAAGATCTGCTCGATGTTGCCGGAATCAATGCATATCGACGATTCAAACGTTGATCCGATCGATTTACCACCTCGTTCACCAACATATAGCAACGTTGATGAAGATTACGAAGCTGATGGTACCGATCCACCTCTGTTTCTGACGTATGGAGATGAAACTGCTAATGAAGCTGGAGATGAAGCTGATAATGATGATGGAGATGTATTTTCTGGTAACATCGCTCACAATTTGGTTTACTGTATGTTGATTACTCATATAGCTATTGTTTTCATTACTCGTTCGATGTTTTACGCGTGTTGAAAACAGGTGGTGTTGTGTTTTAGTATAGGTTTTGGTTTGTTGCATAATGATCTCTTCGTTTTGCTTTATGTTGATTACTCATATAGGTATTGTTTCATTCCTCGTTCGATGTTTTTACGCGTGTTCAAAACAGGTGGTGTTGTGTCTTAATATAGGTTTGGTTTGTTGCATAATGATCTGCTCATTTTGTTTTTGATATAGCTATATAGCTATTGTTTACACGTAGCTATTGTAGTGATTTGGAATAGGTATTGTTATGGTGTTGTTATATGTTTGAATGGGTGAGGTTCTGGTGGGGGATGTTATGTAATAAAATATGTATTATGGTGTTTTGGAATAGGTGTTGTTAA
Organism: Plantago crassifolia; assembly: GCA_036897885.1. Lineage (NCBI taxonomy): Eukaryota > Viridiplantae > Streptophyta > Magnoliopsida > Lamiales > Plantaginaceae > Plantago > Plantago crassifolia. Next base: position 11,170 of record JAYMSM010000132.1, on the reverse strand, counting down.
CTATTTTAATAATGGTTGTTGTTATCTGTTAGAATATGTATTGTTCTGTTTTGGAATAGGGGTTGTAATATGGTTGAATATGTATTGTAGAGTTTTGGAATAGGATGAGAAAAACCATGTGTTACTTTGTTTACACATAAGGGGGTGTTCTGTCTTGATATAGGTAATGTTATGTCCATAAATATATGGTAGGTGATGAGTTTTCATACAGTTTCTGTTTTTTTCTTTTAAACAGATGATGAGGAGGCTCCTAATCTCCCTGCCTCTCTAATGGGGAGGACGGCTGAGACCCTTGCCGAGATAAAAGAGATGTACTACACTTTTGCTTCCCAAATTGGTTTCAGCGCCAAAGCATCTGGAACAAAGAAATATGCAAAGAGTGATGATGTAAGGGAACAATATTATTGGTGTTCAGCACAAGGAACGACAAACTCAAGGCCGCCAACGACTCCATCCCCTCAAATAGGTGATGCTATGTTTTCAAATAGGTGTTGTGGTGTTATTATATAGATAGCTGTTTTTGGACATGTTTGTGTTTTAATTTTAAAATAGATAGTACTATGTGTTTAAATAGGTATTGTGGTGTTCTTATATACCTGTTATGTGATGTGGTGGTTTCTAACTAGGGGGTGTTATGTTTTGAAATAGGTATTGAAACAGGGGAGACAAGCACAAAAAAAAAGAGGAGGAAGAGAACACTGTTGATCACAAGGACAGGTTGCCACGCTCATATAAGAGTAAAGTTTGATAGAAATACAGCAATGTTCACGGTTGTTGGCGAAGATATAAACCACAATCATCCATTAAATAGGCCTGAATGGCAGCACCTAGCTCGAAGTGAGAGGAATATAAGCAAGCAGAAAGCTGCTGTGATTGATTCTCTGGAACAATCTGGCATGAAACCTACAGTTGCATACAGGTGTTGTTCTGTCTCAAAATTGATATTGTTATGTTGTGAAATGCATGTTGTGTTTAGTTTTAAAAAATAGATAGTGTTTTCTACATAAATAGGTGATGGTACATCTCAATATAGGTTTGTTGTGTATGGAAAATAGGAGATGGTTTTGTTGTGTTGTATGCCTACATGTTGATAGTTTGTGCAGTCTGAATATGGGTATTGTTGTGTATGGAAAGAGGAGATGGTATAAAAGTGATGTTGGTAGTGTTTATTGATGGAAAGAGGAGATGGTATATATGGTATGTTGTATCTCTATATAGGTGTTGTTGTGTCTAAAAATATGTGGTGTAATGTTTTCACATACAGGTATTTGGCTAAAAATGCGTGTGGTGTGGAAAATGTTGGGCACACCATGTCCGATCATCTCAACTACGTTAATAGACTGAGGAGACATGCAGCTGGCTTGGAAGACGCACAATCTGTTGTGCGAATGTTACAAAAAAGGAAGCAAGATGATCCCGACCACTATTTTGACTTCATGTTAGACCAAAAGGGGAGGCTGGCAGGCCTATTTTGGGCAGACCCAATGATGAGGGATGACTACTCTGTCTATGGGGATGTCGTAGTATTTGATACTACGTATCGAACAAACAGGTGATGTTTCCCTTACTAAATACTTGTATGATATGTGTTACAATTAGTGTTGTTCTGTCTTATAATATATAATGTGAAATATATTAATAGTCATCAACGTTGCAGATACGAGATGATTTGCGCCCCCTTTGTTGGAGCGAATAACCACTGGAACAACGTGATGTTCGGTTGTGCGTTCCTATCAAACGAGCGAACTGAATCATTTGTTTGGCTACTGGACACTTTCATAACATGCATGTATGGAAAAAAGCCTTCTACCATTTTCACAGACCAAGATGCAGCAATGAATAGCGCAATCGAACAGGTATTGGTTTTGTTTTCTTGTGTGTAAAAATACGTATTGTTATGTCTAGATATAGGTATTGTTGTATCTAAAAATATGTGGTGTAATGTTCCCACATACAGGTGATGGGCGATGACACAAGACACAGATTGTGTGTTTGGCACCTTGAACAAAATGCATTCTCCCACTGTCCCCTCCTCAGGACTGATGCCACATTTAAAGAAAAGTTCAACCTTGTCTTGAAAGGGTGTCATAGTAAAGAACAATTCGAGCGTGAATGGAAGTCCATGATTGCTGATTACCATCTCCAGGCTGACACTTGGTTCCCGAAGCTGTATTCTCTGCGTTACAAGTGGGGCAGAGTTTTCAATAGGGATGCCTTTTCAGCTGGCATCATGTCGTCTCAGAGAAGCGAAAGTACAAACCGTGCAATCTCATTCAACACTAACAAGACCACGTCTCTACAACAGTTCTTTGCCCTGTTTGACGCTTGTGTCGAACGTTGGAGAGAGACTGAACGTGATAAAGACTACAGGTGCCACCGGGGTTATCCAAAACCTGGTATCAATCATACCATGCTACAGCAAATGTCTAAGGTATTATCTGAATATGGGTATTGTTGTGTATTAATATATGTTATGTAATGCCTGCATATTGGTAATGTATGTTTTAAAATATATTGTTGTACAATATTAGTACTGTTGTGTCCAGAAATAGGTATTGCTATGTCACTAAATATATGATCTCATTTTTTGCAGATATACACTCTTAAAATCTATGGCAGGTTTGAATCTGAGTTCATGAAATCATATGCAACCAAATGTGAGTTCAACATGAGAGCTTTTGATGGGACTAGATTCAAGGTTACACCTCAGAACAACCCGGAAAATGTCGGTATGGTTTTGTACAACGACGAAGGTGAGAATGGGATAACAGTCCGATGTACGTGTATGCATTTCGAGGAGGTAGGCTGGTTGTGTATCCACTGCATTAGGGTGTTGCTTCACAATAATATTGAGACTGTTCCAGATGCTTATATATTACCTCGATGGACAAGAACGGTTAAACTACACATTTGGGACAAGCTGAAAGCTAAATCAGCCATACATCCTGATGGTTTTGACCGTCCCGGTTGGAGGGGACATATGTGCAGGTCTTTTGTTTCACTAGTTCTCCAGTCTGAAGGTAACATGGACACTAGGGAAATCCTGGAAGATGTTTTACTATCTACCCAGCTGAAAATCACCCAAATGCTGCATGAAAAAGATGGCGAAGCATTTTTCAACCAAGAAGAAGAAGCACATGTGAACCAAGAAGAAGTAGGAGAGGCTGAAAACATCATCCTCGATCCGCCACAGATTAAGACTAAGGGGAGGAAGCCAAAACGCATCAAGTCAGCAGTTGAAAAATCCACAGCACAAAACTCTGCAAAAAAGCCAAGGAACAAGCACATAATATAATATCATGTTTATTAGTTCTATATCAACTAATACTTTCTGATTTCTATTCTGAAAAATTATTACGTGTTGAGACATGAAATATATATTGTGATGTTTTGGAATAGGTATTGTTATATGTTTTCAATGGGTGAGGTTCTGATGGTTTTGTTATCTGTTAGAATATGTATTGTACTGTTTTGGAATAGGTATTGTTATATGTTTGAATGGGTGAGGTTCTGATGGAATATCTATTTTGAAACAGGCCAATATCTATTTTGAAACACAACAATATCTACTTTAAAACACAACATCTGTTTTGAAAACAGGCCAATATCTATTTTGAAGCACAACAAAATCTATTTTGAAACACAACAATATCTATTTTGAAACACAACAATATCTCTTTTTGAAAACAGAACAAATATCTATTTTAAAACACAAACAAAATCTATTTTTAAACACAACAATATCTATTTTGAGACACAAACAATATCTATTTTAAGACACAACAATATCTATTTGAAAACACAACAATATCGATTCCAAAAGAAGGACAAAATCTATTTTGAAAACACGACAATATCTATTTTAAGACACAACAATAGCTATTTTGAGACAGAACAATATTGATTCCAAAGGTGTTTGATACACTACCTTCTCGGCATACAAAAACAATATCTAATTGAAAACAAAACAATATCTATTTGAAAAACAAAACAATATCTATTTTGATGACATAAATTCAAAGCCAACAAAACTTGTCTATTTAAACGCAATTTGTCTGCAAACTAAAACATATATTGAAGAATCCAAAACTCAAAATAGATCTTAAAATCTTAATCCAAACTGCCAACTACTTTATCTTCGATCTTAATCTTGGCTTCTTCGCATTGGGCTCTGCTGGACGGGGAGGGGGGCGGACATCAACATTGGCCTCTGCTGGACGGGGAGGGACATCGACATTGGGCTCTGCTGCTGGAGGGGGAGGAACATCAACATTGGGCTCTGCTGCTGGAGGGGGAATGACATCAACATTGGGCTCTGCTGCTGGAGGGGGGGAGGGACATCTTCTTTCTGCTTCCGATTATATGTCCTAGTTGCTTTCTTGCCTTGCTGCTGCGCACGAGCTTTGGCATCATTCTCCACAGCTTTTACAAAACTGATCAATGTGTCCTTCCTCTTGTTAAGTGCAATGGCATCTGCAATAACATCACCCCTTATAGGATTCACATCAGCAAGCAGAATGGAGCCCAACATTTCTAGACGAAGTTTACGCCTGTCCATCACCTATTTTCAAACATCACAATATCAATTTGGAGACACAACAATACCTACTTTATTGACAAATTTAACAGCACACAAAGTTGTCTATTTAAAAACAGAACAATATCAATTATTATACACAACAACACATATTTTGCAAAACCTTACCTTGTGGAGATCTTTGCAGTTAAACGCATCGCCATTGAATAATTCAAGGTGCTTCATCAGAAAAACTCCACAGTCGGTGTTGAAAACATTTGATGCCCATTTAAGCTTAATCGTTTCAACCTCGAAATCCTTGACCTCATCTGCTTCGGGATGTCCCAACTCGCTAAACAAATGTCCCATCTGTTCATGCTGATTAAAAGGAACAAAATAGTTATATTAATACACAAACATCAAAAAACACACACATTTATGGATATAACACTACCTATATCAAGACAGAACATCACCTATATCAAAAAACAAAAAAGTTTAAAACAAAAATTAACAACTTACAATGATTACAGTAAGCTTGTCCATCCTTACTTTGCTGTCCATCCTATTATCAAGATATTGAATCTTCTTACGGTCAAAATTGATCGCAAAGCAGACGTAATGTCCGATTTTCTTTCCAACAGGTTCAATAAGGTATGGCATCAAGAACTGTGCAAAAAAAAAAGAGAGGGCATAAAACTGTCATACATACAACAACACCTATTTCAATACATTACACCACCTAGTTAGAAACATAACACCATCTATTTTAAAACTAAACACAACATGTCCAAAAAAACAGTATATCAGAACACAACAATACCTATTTCATATCATAGAACCACCTATTTAGAACTCAAACACCATCTAAATTAAAACTAAACATAACATGTCCAAACAGTATATCAGAACACACCAACACCTATTTCAAAACATAGCACCACCTATTTTAAAAACAAGCAGGATAGAAGAATACCAATCGAACAGTTGACAATAGCGGCTTTACATCTCCCAGATTCTCATTTATCCAATAGCTAAGACAACTGTGAAATGCCTTCACCGATTCCTCCTTGTTGAAATTAGCCTCCTGTGAATCATTTTTAAAAATCCCAGCAAGCCTTGTCCAGTGATCCTTTCAAAAAAAACAGGAAAAAAACATAAAGACACAAAAACACCTATTTTAAAACATAACAACACCTATTTACACACATAACACCACCTATTTAAACACATAACACCACCTATTTACTTACAAAAACATTCAGCCCAAAGCAGAATCTCCTCATTGCACCGTCTGTTTCCTTCCTATGAGCATCATTTAGAAGCAACGACCAACAGTCTATCAGGGTAGTAAAAACTTGTTCGTCGGGCTTCATGCTATTAACTTCCTCCGGTGTCACCTGTAAACTCTGTGCAAGGTATGCAAATACGTATTCCTTGTCCCTGAAAATGAAACAGCACAAAAAAGGCATCTATATGAGGACATCACAATACCTATTTCAAGAACAAATAACCACCTATTTCAGAACATATCACCACCTATTCAGAAACAAAATCTGCAAAAACTTAAACGCACTTACACTGGCAAACGTTCGGATTTGTAAAATGCCATATCAACCACATCGCAGATCAGTGACGCCCTGCCTTTCAACAAATTCTTGTACTTCCTCATCGTGGCAGATACGGACTTGTGTTTCCCATCAATTAGTAACTCATACGAACACCACCGGAGGTGATCATGAGCACGTGCAACCACTGAACCGTCATTGTCTCCTCCATCATCATCATCATCAGCCGCATCATCATCACTGACCCCGCCTTTCCCCTTTTCTTGGTCATCACCCTTGGCAGCTTTATCATCACCCTTGGCAGCTTCATCATTGCCCTTGGCGGCTTCATCATCATCATTGCCCTTGGCGGCTCCATCCTTGCCCATGTCACCATCCTTGTCCTTCTCACCCCCACCATCATGTTTATTATTATCACCTGCTTTCTCAATGTCATCCTCACCCTGCCAATACAGATGCATATCATTACCTATATCAATACATAACAATACCAATAACACAATAATACACAAAAAGCAGGTTTTCTACAAAAATAACACCACAACACCTATTTCAAAACATAGCACCACCTATATGAATACATAACAATACTCATACCTCATCCTCCTCTTCTTCCTCCTCCTCTTCATTATTCAGATTCATCGCACCAGCCTCGGTCTCCTTTGCTATATTTAACACATCTTCATTTCCGACATAATCATGAACATAGTCATCAACCCCCACAAACAGTGAGTCGATTTGCTGCTCTCTTGCTTCAGGAGTCAGTCCAAGGCTGAAACTTGGACCATCTATCGCTCTTGAAATACAGTACCTAAATACTATATTGTCGATATTTTCCAGCACCTTTGGATCACCCCAAAAATCGTCTGATTCCTGTGAGCTTGATGGACCACTTTGAGATAATGGCCTTTGAGTTTGAGTTGCTTTGAGCTCCTCCACAGCAGATCTCCCTTCTTTTTTTATTTCTTCCACTGCCTTTTTAATGCGATTTGTGTATGCATCACAAATCACCTCCATATCTCTCTTCAGCATCCTTTTTGCCTCATCAATTGGCTGCACAAAAAAACATACAAAAACATCACCTATATATACACACAACAATACCTATTTCATAACATAGCACCACCTATTTAGAATCTCAACACCATCAATTTAAAACAAAAACACAACATGTTGAAAAACCAAAATATAAGAACACAACAATACCTATTTCAAAACATAGCACCACCTATTTAGAGACTCAACACCATCTATTTAAAAACTGCAACACAACATGTCCAAAAACAGTATATAAGAACACTACAATACCTATTTCAAAACATAGCACCACCTATTTAGAATCTCAACACAATCATCAATTTATAACTAAAAACACACATGTTGAAAAACAGTATATAATAACACAAACAACACCAATTTCGAAACATAGCACTACCTATTTCAAACCATTCCACCCCCTATTTCAATACGCAGAAACACCAAAAATAAAAAAAACAGTATACACTTACATCAGACGCCGTTTCCTTTATCACTAAATCAGATGCTACTCCAGCAGGTACATCAAAACTGATACGCTCGACAACATTGTGTGTAACATCAACACGAGGAGCAGGAGGAGCAGTGATATGTTCAACAGCACGAGGAACACGAGGAGCAAGAATAGCAGACGGTTCACCTAGGCCATCTATTGCATTTACTCTCATAAACGCTTGCCTAGCGACCTCGGGATACAACTTCGAGATCGGATAATCGACATTCATGATTGGTTTACCGAAACCAACCCGTTTCTCCTCCTTCACTCTCTCATCAAATCTCTTCTTATTCCAGTGTTGCAAAAGAGGTAACTCACGTGGAGCATCCTTCCCCTTGAACGGAAACCTATGCAAATACTGGAGTATGAGTACCAAATTGCACCCATTCAGTGCAACCACATTCTTATCACCCCTCTTGTACCTACTCATCGCAATACTCAAATGATCCACTACGAACTCACACCAATCTAGGTTTTTTATATTTGACACGTCCTCAACGTTCATCAGAATCCTCTTGTCAATCACATGGGCATATTTTGGGGCAAGGAAATACCCGCACACAAAAATCACAAAGAGACGCTTAAAGTCATCACCCCCCTCTTTTAACTCATTCATCTTATCCAACACCCTTGTCAGTTTCACATCCTTCCTTGATATTGTTGTGAACATCTTCTCCCATCTCTCCCGGACCTGAAGCTCCGTAACAACATCGTCATCAATTTCACCACCCTTCCTCCTCGATATATACGATGTAAGCACATCATGATCACCCATGGGCAGCAAGAACATATCATGCACATCTTCTTTGGTAAGGTGGTACTCCTTCCTTACACCACCTTCATTCACCGTCGTCAGGCGCTGATCGCCATCAAACACCTCAATAACCCATGGCAGTATACCCAAAGGGATAAACTGAAAATCCACGGTCAACAAACCTCCGAACCCAATCTCACAAACACTCCTTCTCTGTGCCTCCGTCAAATCTTTAACAACAGAAAACAAGTTCTTCACAGAACACCCAGATTTCAGACCCCTACTTATCACTGTTACAAAAAGAGAAAACAAAAAAGAATATCAGTACATAACCAAACATATAACAATACCTATTTCAAAACACTACAATACATATTCTGACATATAACAACACCCATTATTAAAAAACCTATTCCAAAACACCACAATACCTATTCCAAAACACTACAATACACATTCAACCATATAACACCCCCTATTCCAAAACACTACAATACATATTCTGACATATAACAACACCCATTATTAAAAATAGATAACAATACCTATTCCAAAACACTACAATACATATTCAACCATATTACAACCCCTATTCCAACACACCACAATACATATTCTAAACAGATAACAACACCCATTATTAAAAATAGATAACAACACCTATTCCAAAACACTACAATACATATTCAACCAGATTACAACCCCCCCTATTCCAAAACACCACAAAAACATATTCAACATTTATATCACCACCTATATTCATGCATAACACCACCTATATACACACATAACAACATTTATATCAAAAACAGAAATATGAAACATCCAAACCTTCTCCTTCATTGTCTTCACTGGGCAATTGGACAACATTCTGGGATATCCGAAGGTTCCCTCTCCTCCCAGTTCCTTCCGCCTCTCCAGTATCCTCTGATCGTTTCCTTTTTCTGCGCTCTCTAGGCTTATTCACCTTCTTTACTGCATCTTTAACTGGTTTAGTTGGATTATTCTTTGATGTCTTCTTCGTCTTCGTCTTCTCAACTACTCCAAAACACCAAAACAAAACATATTAAAAATGACACAAAAAAGGCAGAAGCATATTCAACACCTATTCAAAAGTAGATCATAAAACAAAATTAAAAATGAAAACTACCCACCAGAAACAACAGATATACATAAAAAACAACAAAACATCATCTATTCTATTACACAACAACACACATTTCATATTCCATTTCAAAAATCCACAAAATCATCATCAGATCAGAACTTATTTTAAAACACAGACCTATTTCAGAACAAAACAATGCATATTCTCACAGAACACAGCACCTATTTCTAGCCATAACAACACCTATTCAAAAGTACATCATAAACAATTTTAAAAAGTGAAAACTACCCGCCAGAAACAACAAATATACATAAAACAACAACAACATCATCTATTCTTATACACAACAACACACATTTCATATATACAACTCAAACAAGGAAACAGAAAAGCATCAACCGAAAAAAAGCAAAAAATACCTTCTACATTAGCATCCTCAACCTCCTTCTGCGTTAAATCCTCAAGCTCTTCACCACGTGATGCTGTAATTCAAACATTCGCAGCACATCAAACAAATGCACAACAAAAACGAAGCAGGAACAGAAAAAACCTACCGATAAAACAGGAAAAACACAAATCAACCGAAATAAACTCAAAATCAAGCAGAGTAACTTACCGTTACTACTCGTCGGCGACTCATCGGTCGAATTCCGGCCACTATCCTCCCCAATTCCGGCCATTCCACCAAAAACCACCAAATCCGAAACCACAAAAAAACTAAAAGCACTGTAAAACACTCTAAAGTAACTCGAAAACACAAACAATAACCGACTGTGTGTGTCGATTAGTGAAGAGAAAGAGAAAAGAGAGAGAAGAGAGAGAAGAGAGAGAACGACAGGGGAGATAGAAGTGACGATTCAACTTCTCTGAGTAATTGGTGAGCAGTGAAAAAAAAAACTGAAAAAAGCCCTATTTATACTAGATCCATAAAGCAAAAAAACCGGCCCATGACCTGACCCGACCCGCGAACTGAGAATGTGGATCCTTGGTGGTGGTCTTTTAATAAAAGACCACTATGAGTGGTCTTTTTAAACTATTTGTCTATAAATATTATAAACTATAACGGACATTTTGCGCTAAAATTACGTAATATAATCATTCGAATATGAATGTGCAATACTTATCACCACAAGAACGTATTTTAGTTATTTCATTTTTTGTACGATACGTCAATTTATTGTGTACGTGTAGTTCTCATTTCCGTATTAATTATCGCAAATTCTGAAAATAATCATGTTAATTTTCGATAATATGTTGTTCCATCGTTTTAGCTTCTAGTGGTGTGGCGTTTTTTATTATGATAGATTCGTGAAGTCAATCGTGAAGTTTATCACAAAGAAGTACTCATCATATGCATAATTATAAACATAACCGAACACCAAGACATGTGATATGTAATTAAATCGGTATATTTAAAACATATGGTATCATCTCCAACAGTCAAATTAAAGTCAAATTATTGAGAAAGACAACTTTCTACTTCTACTGTAATATTGTAAAAAAAAAAACTTTAAAAAGTTACTTTTTAGGATTTTCTCTTTTCAAAATCTATTTATGACTTTTTTATACTCCAAATAGTATTTTAATTTTAAGTCTGTAGACACGCAAAATATGTCGAATAGAATTGTTAAAATCTTTATATTAAATTTATCATATAATATGGAATTTCACTAAATTTTATTCCAAAGTTAAA
>JAYMSM010000131.1:0-15998 GCA_036897885.1 Plantago crassifolia | reverse complement strand
CTTCCCCAGAATTTTCAGGTTGTACTATGCAATCTGGGCCGTTCATTTTCCCGCCTACTGAAATTGTCAATGGGTTGACATTTTGGTGAAGTCTCAGCCTTTCGTTTCGTGAAGTTGTCGACGGCGATGGGTACTGTAGGCAACCCTAAAGCGTTATCGTATATATACAATTGTAGTTGCAGAGTGGGCAACAATTTATTTTACAAAACCTTGTTCCCTGCTCTTAAGTTCTTTCAAAAAATGGAGAAAACATCCGGCGGAAAGGGTTCTCGTGTCCGTCGTGGATCGGCGGAGAGCCTACTGAAATCATCAGGTTATGTGTTGTTTTTTTTGAATGATGCATTTAGCTTCAATTAATTGTATATGTCCGCCTGTGTTGAAGACATTATTCACCTTTCAACGCAGCTGCTGAAAGGAACAAGGCGAAGGGGAAGCAGCAGATTGACATTGTGGTTGCTGAAGACATTAACGCAGAAGGTATTATTCTATCATTTTGATTTTGTGGCTATGGTTATTTTGTCCAGTGCAGGTAGATAATGAAGAGTCATTCGTTTTGTTAGATGTCTTGTATTTGAAATTTGAGCTTTCATACCAAAGTACCAGTACAAGAAGTGGAGAACATATCAGTGCTGATCATAATTTTAATTTGCTGATAATTATGTTTTGATTATAGTTTTGTAACTTGTTGTAGCTACATAGGAGAAAATCCGAATTGATTCCTTTGTTAGATGTTGCTTGTTTGACATGTTATACTAAAATATCCGTAGAACAAATGAAGATTGTAGCAAGTCTGGCTAAAAGTTATATTTGCTGGTAAATTTTGGTTGATTTGAACTTTGTATTGAATTCCAGATATGTCTGACAAATATTAGATGAATTTATGTCCATTAGCATTGGAGAGACTTGTTTTTCATGAAGTAGCATCATGTTAAGACATGTGCATTGTATTTTCTGCGAGTAAACAAGTAATAGTGGTATATATGAACATTACCTGATTGATTGCTCTGTAGTTGTAACCGGAGACGATGACGTTGTTTATGCCGTTGAAGATAATGTTAAATCAGGTTTGAATCTGATTCATACATACTTGAATAATCCTCATACGGATTCGTTTGTTTACTAATGTTCACCTGCCCTTGATTTGAATAAGGTGGAGTGAGTGGTCGGAAACGCAAGAAGAAACTTAGCAGATCTGGCAAGAAAAGTAAGTTATGTTGTAAATTAAAGAATCCATTTCTAAATTCAGGTACTCGCTGATTTGGGTGAAAAACATTTCTGTTATTTTTAAAAACAGGAAGCAGGAAGAGTTTCACCCCTTTGTTGCCTGTTCTACTCCAGCGGAAGCGTCGTGGTGCAGCAACAAGTAGTGTTGTGGCAGATGGCTATCTTTCGGAAGGCAATAGTGCTGCAGAATCCGGATTGGTTGTTCGTAAGTGTGTAACAGGAGTTTTATAAGATTTAATGGGACACTTCATAGATGTATCGTCTTCTAAAGTTTGATTAAGTGCTAACAGGACGTGGTGGCACTCATTATAGAAGCAATATAGAGAGTACTGTAAGAGAGCTGGTTGCCATACCCCTTCGACAGTGCCACGTTACTGCACTTAAAAAGATGCCCTTCTGGTATTTCATCTATTCTGCCTTGGCACTCCACCCCTCTCAATTGTCACGCTGTAAGAAGGACAATGCGTCAATAACTGAACTGTTGAAGCGTTCAAACATTCACCAACGCTTACAGCCTAGTGGTTTTACATTTGGAGAGGCCACTGTGATGCCTGTGAAAGGTGACATGGAGTTGATTTTTGGGATACGGGATGGTGATTTGCCCATTGTAGTCAGCAGTTCCCCAATAGATGAGAATGATTTTGTGTATCGTTGCTTCCCGCTTAAGATTGCACAACTCAGAGCAGGTAAGGGTGCCCCATCATATATGTTGAACAAAACCATCATTGGCAATGCAATCACGCAACGCTTATTAGCACCCGACGATGACGATGTAGCAGCTGACGATGTGGCTAGGTTGCTGCACTTATTTCTCCTTGCTAAATTATTCCTGCCAAGTCAGAATTCAGTTGTTAATTGGCATGTAACGAAGTATCTAGTGGATCTTGAAACAACGTGTCGTTATGATTGGTCCAAGTTCATTTTGGACTCCCTAGTGAAGGGATTACAGGGTGGCACTTCTTTGAAGACTGGCTGCTGTTCAGTCTTTCTGTTGGTAAGTTTTACGAGACCAAGTTCCTCTGCATTATGTTATTTCTGATTTGGATGTTGAGACTAAATCATTTTGCAAATGCAGTATTGGGTTTGTGAAATATCTCACATTGTTAGACCGACAAGAGGTTCACCGTCCTTCCCCCGGTTTCTGAGGTGGGACTTGTCGAAACTGAAGAAGGCACTATTGCAAAATGGTGTAGATGGTATCGAGGAGGTGAGTATCATTATGACTTATTCACCTGAGTATGTAACTTTATTTAGATTTGTTGGTTTACTTTCTTTGTTTGTTCAGAATTTGATTTCACCTATGGTGGCATCGGCTCGGGAGATCAGATTACTTGATAATGATGCACCTGGTATTAGCCGGCTCATGGTTCAAAGTAGGAGTGGTTCTATGTTAAACTTTGCTGAATCTGAATCTACAGATGAGTTTAGTGATGCATCAAGTGAGCAGTCAATGCACGTGAGTGAAGAAGCAATGGAATTGGTTTTACCACCCGATTCAAATGTTGATGCTGTTGTTGACGCTACATTCCACGAAGTAGGACCTGTAACATCTGCCCTACCATTGAAATCTGGAACTATAGCTGCTGAGGAGGTTGTATTTGTATCAAATGACGGACGTTCTTCTTGCGGGTTAGAGTTAGACATACCTCGTGGAACTGCCCCCAAAGTTGATCCCGTGAACTGGACAGAATTTTTCGACTTCTCACCACCTACCTTTGACCTTGGGTATGAAGATTCAGGTAATTTGATTGTTTCTGAAGGGGGGTTGGCAGGGGTAGTGAATAGTTCAAATAATGACGAGAAGGACAAGAGGATAGCTGAACTAGAGGCGATGGTGCAGAAATATGAAATAGATGTTGCTGCTATGCGGGCAGAAAAGCAGCGGGCGATTGAAATTAGTGGGAGTACTAATGAGAAGGGAGACATGAGGAACCAGATAAAAACTTTGGAGGCCAAGGTTAACGTCATGAGTGCTGAATTACTTGAGGGTGATGGCGCTCGAAGTGTTTTAGCTCGTCGAGTAACTAACAAGGATTTTGAAATTCAAAAACTATCAATGGAGTGTAGGAAGTTCAAAGTTGACTTTGACGAGGAGAATGACAAGTACATGAAGGTTGCTGCTGATAATGTTGAATTACGAAAGACAGAGGAAGAACAAAAGGCGCGGATTAGCGGGCTTATCGTGGAGAAGGACTTCCTGGTTTTAGTAGTTGAACGGCTCCAAGCCTGTGTTAGCAGTTTAGAAGTTGGTCAGGTTAGAACAGATGTAGACCTGAAGAAGACACCATTGAGCGTGTCAGATAAACCTTCTATGCCTCAGGGGTACCTATACGAAGCCGCCAACTTGTTATCACCACCCCCGTCAACTAATCTGCTGCATCTTCTAAACTCCCCAATTGTGAACACCCCAGGATCTACTGGTAAAGTTACCCCCGGTATTAAATATGATAGCACTCCGCTTCGACCAGCCAACCTCTTTGGTAACAATCTGCAGGGTGAGATTGGATGTACCGGTAAGAGTGTCCGTTTTGCTGCGAAACCCCCTTTAGTGTTTACACCTGCTAGTAAACTACTTGTTCAAGGTTCGATAGCCGGGAAAATTCGACAACAAAGTCCAGCTTCTTCATCCCCTAGATTGGTTACACACCTGGACCCTACACCAGCCAGTTCTATACTCCCAAAGGTCGCCGACACTATAATATATAGTGATTCACCAGTTTCAGAGACAGACCGTGCTGACCGTAGAACTGAGAAGGCTGTAATCCGAATGATGAACTTGGACCAGGCCCAAAATGTGCCAGTAGTGGAAGTGAGCAATTCCCCTGTGAAGAGGAATGATGGGATTCGACCAATTGTGCTAGACAGACGTACTCATGCGACTAATATTATTGATGGAACTGCTGTGAACTGGATAATCAACAAGTTCAGGCTTAAGCCAGCTGGGTTAGTTAGTTTATCTAAAATTCCTTTACTTCACACTAGAAACCTAGTTTCCAGTATGTCTTGGAATTTCTAACTTGGCTAAATGTTGTTTATTGAGCAGTGATCCACTGTTCTCGGTCTCCATGTCGCATGCCTTTGCTGAGATCCGCTTGTGTGATCTAGAGTCGTTGTTGAATCACGAACGTATCAATGATTCGGTAAGTGGCTTTTTCTGGTAGGCTTTCTTAACTCTAGGTATGACAAATACATAAACCTGGAGTGT
Source organism: Plantago crassifolia (assembly GCA_036897885.1). Taxonomy (NCBI): domain Eukaryota; kingdom Viridiplantae; phylum Streptophyta; class Magnoliopsida; order Lamiales; family Plantaginaceae; genus Plantago; species Plantago crassifolia. The sequence goes on along the minus strand of JAYMSM010000131.1, from coordinate 11,569 downwards.
GGCTGACAATTTTATGTTCTCTTCTATAGACCATTGATACGTGGGGCCTTCTTTGTATACAAATAGCCCGTGGTGGAGACAAGGCACGCAACACGTGGCACAATATTGGAAAACGTCCATTTATTTTTCGTAGCTCTGTGTGGGTATGAATCGAATCTTTCTTTGTATAGTTGGTTTCCCCCTGTTAGTATGAAGAGAGTATCATTTCAACCACACATTTGTCATGATGCAGCAATATGTTGCGCGGTACTCGGAGATGGAGAAATACAGTCGTGCCTCAACGGTTCTGATTGATAGTAAGATTGGGCATGCCTTAAGATATGATAATTGGATTTTCCTAATCAACACTACGGGTGATAGAGATCCACTAACTACTGAAGGCGATCACTGGTGTCTCTTAAATTACAACCTCACTACGTCAGTGTGGACTTTTTTCAATCCCCTGAAGCCTGAACTGATTGAGAATGATGCGCATCTCCGGGCCAGTTCTGTTCTGGTAATACTCCTTTTTAAATACAAACAACTATGTCTATCATGCCCATAATAACACTGACTGATCTGTTTTAACATAGATTGACTATGTTGAGGCTCGACTGAAGTCATACTGCACCGCCAATGGTCATCATGTTGCTCTCCTTGTCCGCGATTCTGAAGTAGGTGCGAATGTTGATACACCACAGCAGGCTCATGGTTCTTTTGACTGTGGCATCGTGGTTTGCCATTTGATTGAGTGCCTCGTCAACAATCTGCCGCTAGGTAGTATTGCTTGGAGTAATGAGGATGGTGGTGTATACCGGTCGAAGATGGTTAAGCTTTTCTATGATTCAATACGAGCTCGTCGCTGATTAACTGGCCCTGGCATTTAGCTTTCATAGTACGTACTTCTAGTTTAGTTTCATTACTCTGAATTGTTTTGAAGAACACAATCTTCTTTTGTCGTGCTTTTAAACGGTTTGGTCGTGCTGAAATCATTGCTCTGAATCTTGTTTTGTTCCATGATACTAAGTAGAACTTGCTTGTCATGGTGAAATGAACTCCTTCATGGCTTTCTTTAGTTTCATGGATATGTAATATATTCAAGATATTCAGAAATTTCTTGATTTACCTTTCAGAATCTGTTATAGCCCTAACATTTTGTTTTCTGATATTGTTTAAGTAGTAAACTACACTTCCTAAAATTACATTATCCAACTAATTGCAACCCAAAGAGATATGCTATAGTTGATTTGGCAACTTGCATTGCATGGCAACCAATTTTGGGCAATTTTATTTGTAATGAAATTGCTCTATTTGCCAGATCATACTAAAACTGGAATATGCCCTGTCAAGTAATAATACATGTGATGGTATGTTGAGATGGCTACTAACATTTATGCTTCTTGCCAACTTGGTTTCTAATAGCAGTTGAGTTGGCACCTTGCATTGTATGCAGAGCATTGAAGGGCAACTAATTTTGTAGTGAAATCACTCATTTAGGCCACATTAAATTGATGCTGCTATATTACATATTCTCTGGAATAGTTTATGCACTAGTTCATAGCTCTGGCGCTTGTATATATTCTTGGTCCTAACTATTATCTTCTTTAACAAACAATGTTGGTGATGTTACTTGTGTTATGTTGAATACAATCTGCAATAGTTAGATAGTCACAGATGGAATCGAGGTCATTACTTTTTGTCTTCCATGATGAGCGATAAAAATAAGTGGATTGCATGATTTCGAGTAATTTCTGTGTGAAAAATCAGTACACTGGCTTAAATGATACTTATACGAAGATATATGTGACTACAGTTGAAAAGAGAATGTATATGCGAACTTGGCGTTTGCATTTTAGAGGTTTCCTAACGATTCATATATCACCAATTTTACACATATAATTTGTGATGGATTCTTGATTTGCAAGGATGTGTAGAGGAGTCTACAAGCTGGAGCCTATGTCAACTTTGCTAATTATCAGGTCCAGCGATTCATATGTCACCAAGTTGGCACATATAATTTGTGATGGGTTATTGATTTGCATTCTTGTATAGCTACCAATGCTATGAGTTGTTGTAACAGGGTGTTGATTGCATGAACTGTATTCTCTTATGTTTTAAGTGCACCTTGTTATGTTCACCAATTTGTTTTGAAAGTAGAGAGAGTCGTAGTGTGTGCTTTTCTATCAATCTCACTACATATATTGATGCATAATTCGAATAGCAACTGGTTGAAATTATACAAGCCGATCAATCCATTGAAACACAAAATGGTAGACCATATTCCATAGTTATGCATTATGCATTATATGATTCGTAGAAAATATAACACCGAAATCACATTAACAACTACTAGTTAGTTGGACGTGATATTTAAAATTGGCAACACACGGGGAGGCTGTGAATCCTTGTTGATCAAGTAGGCTTGAAGATTGTCACGAGCCATGCTTTGTTGTTCGTTAAGATTGGTTGGAACTTACAACCATCGCCTTCTTTGATCTTATGAGTTGTTATGAATTCAAGCCAGCCCTTGATGAATTTCGAGGTGTCTGCCAACCTGTTACATGTCACAGGCAATAGCGGGCGGCCGGGGACTTTCAACAAGATGAGCGAGATACCAAGAGGCAAATGGGACACTGCGTATTGCTGTGGAATGATCTGTATAAATTTATTGGAGTTATTACACTGGTAATTGTAATGTGATAGAGTATAGAAAGGGTAGTATGTAATACCAAGTGGTTCCCAGGTTCTAGGTGTTTCTTTGTGATTTGCATGAAGAATGATATGGCGTGACCACTTGAACCTCCTACTTTCATGACTTTGCTTTCAGGCTGGCCGGAACCCTTAGTTTCAGCATCTATCTTTGTAACTTTTCTTGCTGATCCCTCTGCTGCATCTGGTAAAATGTAGTTCGTTTAAATTTTGGTGAAAACTGTTTGTTTAATACACACTAAAATCAAATAGAAATGTTGTTTTTATGAAACTTCAGTAGACCTGGAGCGACAGATCTCTTGTTCGCGGTGGAGCAAACTGAAACTAATACATTGGTTAGAGGTTGCATGATTCTGTTCATATTCCCTTGGATACACGTTTGATATAACTGAATTGACATACCTAACTCCTTCGAGTTCCTCTTGGTTGATGACCCTTTGTGCTCAGGTGAAACTGGAGATCATTAGTCGTTGGAATTTATAAGTTGGTTTGATAGAAAAGAATTGCCTGGATAAATCACTATGAAACTTACCGTTGCAGAGTGCTCTGTTAGTGGTTGGGGAGCTTGTCTTTGAGCTCTCTGTGGAAGGTTGCTCTTCTGATGATACCAGGAGATTTGGCAATCCTATATACTCAGCAGGTCTTGAGCATTCCTTCTCCATACGCCCGACACCATAAATCTTGATGATAAAAGTTGATCTTCTGTCATATGAAAAGGAGAGTATCTCCCCAGAAACAAGGTTGTAGAAGTTCTTGAAGGTACCCCCTCCTTTGCCTAAAAAAAGAGTTCCATGCTCTTCTGTGAGCTGCACATCCCACCTTTTCTGGTTCCAAGTTTTCAGTGATACCCAAGCTGGCCTGCTACACTGTAGTAAAGGCCGCAACTCATATGGGAGAGCCTGTTTGACAATTGCAAATGATAGTTAAAACATGGAAAAAGCTGCAAAAAAAGGAGGATCTGAGAAAACAACCATCACTTACAATGAAGTTCATGTCTGGTGTGTCAAATGGCAAGCAGAAACGGACATGTGAACCAAAACAGCATGACCTACTTTCCATCTTGTTCCTTTTTGGATCTGTGTATTTTTGTGTGTGAAGAATTGGTATTTAGATTTGTAATTTATATAGTTGTTGACTTCAATGGTTTTAGATGGATTTAAAAGCATTTGAAAAATGGACATCTTGGGGGCTTGAGCGGGAAATGTTTACAGTTAGTTTTAGTTGCCCTGCCAGGTGACAAAAGTTGCCTTGAAGTGCATATTATGTTAAGGAAGGCACACATTTAGAACTAAGTTCATTGATAAGCTTACGCATTCGATTATTTGTTTAAATGGATTTATATACTTCACGACTCGCCCAGAAAAGATAGACTGCCACCATTATATTACATCGCAACAAAGAAGCCTACAAAATGTTCACAAGACGTTATGGGAAAATGTTGATACCTAGATAACACATATAACCTATTGGTTACCGTCCTTGCCATTGCTTAGAGTATATGTTCTGGGTGCTCATAAATCAGGGAGAAGGGGTCTACAAAAGTATGTAGCAAATAACCCATATTGTAAGTAGAACAACAATAATTGTTGTCATCATGTTTGAGTTCTCCACGGCACCGATTAGCCTTTCATGACGAACCTTGAATTCTTCAGACTTGTGTGACATTGCGTCGAGCTCCGCCTGATACCTTGCGTTCTCTCTAGCCAGTTCGTGGCCGGTTTCTTCCAACTTATGCAGCTTGTTGTATGTTTCTTGCAATTTGGCTGCCATTTCAGCATTATCGGCAAGTGCACGTTCCAAGCGACTGTACACATTTTGATCTCCAGGTGATGAGCTGCTGCTCATCGAGTTTCCTGCTGTTGCCGTATCAAACCAGTCCCAAACACATCTCCTCCCTCTAGCTGATTTAACCGAAAACATCATAGAGTTAAAAAACAAAAAACACCCTAGAGATACAAACTTCTTTTATTTATAAGCTAAGCTGTTTATGGAATGATGATAAAAGAATATAGTTTCTCGAATGACGATAAAGGAATCTAACTTACGATTGATCTGCAAGATGCATTTCTGGAATTTCCGGCTTGGGTTTGCGTCTGTTGTGGAAGTATATCGTCGAACTTCCCCCCCGCAGTGGCATCTCAGACGTGGGACTTGTTCGGCCATTGCTAGTATGTGTTTGGAGTTTTTCCTATGGGGCTATGATTCTCAATGTTTTGTCAAAGTGGGGTGAGATAGCAGCAGTATATATAGGCTACTCATCCAAAAGGAGTAAGATAGTTGCTACTGTAACTTTTGAAATTTGAATTGAGTCCATAACGGCTACAACACATAGGGCAATATGTTCTTATCACTTGACCAATATGTTAGCTATAAATGTTTCTGACTGGATCTTAAAAATGTTTGTAGAGTAGATAAATTCCATGAGTCTTAACCAACAAGATAATGAGCATTAAACAAGTAGAATTAGGCTTGCATATCTGGAAAATAGCAAGGAACTTAGCTCAGTCTTACACAAAGAAGATTGGTCATGCTAGAATAACCCTTGGATATCTGGAAAATTTACAAGCGACGTAAATAAGTCTTAAACAGACGATTGATCATCCTGGAAGTTTGATTAAACTACATATGAACAGATAATTGTTCGGTTGGCCTAGAGATTATTGATCAGAAGTTAGGTGTGAGATTATTGCTCAGAGGTCAATAACCTCACGATCATGGCGGAAAATCACTACATTCCATCTGTCTTGTTTTAGTCGACTCCGCTGTATTGCTATCCCATCACCTTCAGCCAGTTTGGTGTCAATCGCTAGCGCAGCCCATCCTCTGATGATCTTGCCTGTTGTGCCCCATTTGCAACAATAAACATCGAACTCCCCCATCCCAGCAACTACTATTTTTTTTATTTACGCCCTCGATAAGCTCTGACTTTGTGAACTTGTCAGGTAGACGCTGGTTATTAGAATGCAGAAGAGTGAGTTAGTTATTTAAGCGTGATTTATTAGATACCAAGAGTAACTATTTTAGGTTAATGTATTTACCAGTGCCCATGCCGGTGCTAGATCATGCTGTCTCACCACCACATAACAGTAGGGGGTGAATGGGCTATATATCAGATCACGCTCAAGGGCAGACATACAAGGGCGAAAGGTGATATCGGCCTCAGGATCATTCACGAAAACAGTTCCTGCCACATGCAAATTTATAATACTTTAGTTATATCGTACGATCATTTCAAGAGCTCTAATAGGATGTTAGTGACAGACCTGATATAATCGTGTTTTCCATCGTCTTTTTCATAAAATCCTTGCGGCTTTCATCGTCCGAGTCACTATCCGATGAGGCAATAGTCTCTTTCTCAGAAGGGCAGTCTATGTAACTTGCTACCTTCTTTTTTGGTGGTGTGTGTACCTCATTGAGGATTTCAGATATCATTGGTGGACGTATTACCCTCTCAGGCCCTAACCGATGCAGTAACTTTACATTGAAATGGCTGTCTAGGTTGTACCTGAACATGATGGAGTCCTTCATTTGTAGTTTATATTTCTTGCTGAAAGCATCCATTCCCTGGCCAAAGTATAGATCTCCCTTGTAGCTCATCAGCGATATTAACCAAAGGCTCCGATCCCCCACTGAAAAGGTCACGTGTCGTGGAGCAGGGTTCATGTACACCGCTTTGGTTGCTGATGGTATCATCTAGCAAAGCATATTAGTGAAGTTAGTACGGCTTCTTAAAATCCAATAGATTATGGGTGTCTAGTGTGTTGTGAAGTGCGATAATCTTATATGTTTGGCACGAAAAAGGAGCGCAGATTGAAAAGCCGAGATTTAGTGATGGCATATCATCAAAGTCTCAGGCGCAAAGGTCTGTCTGGGATTTTTATGCCCTGTTATTATGTTGATTTGTTGATTTCATTTTTGTTAAGCTACTATTGTGAAACTTTCAGTAAGATTGATTATGTATGATCTACACTTAATACAGCATAGGAGGGCTCAGAGAATTTAGTCTAGCTTCTTTAATTCTACATCACTAACAACATTTTTTCCATCAGACTTTCATGGCAGACAGATCTTCATTCCACGAAATCATAGTCTAACTTCTTATCGCAGATATACTCACAACTTCTTTAATTCTACATCACTAACTAGGATTGTTGCATAAAAAATTCATGCCAGCCACCGATTCATTCCACAAAATCAACCATCATCGGGCCTTTCATATGATCTGCATAGCTTGTTGGACAACTAAGGCATTTTAATTAAGGGCAAGGCAACAAAAGCAAACAATCAGAGTGTTCTATTGTTTGATGTATAAGCGGACATATGGTAGCTTGCTAAATCAGTAGATATGTTGTGCATTAGATAGTACAGAGGAGCTTACAAAGTGGCTGCAGGTTATCGGCAGTAGGAAGAAGCAGTATCCATCGTCATGAAATCCTCCGGCCATGTCTTCTTTCTTCTCTGATGAATGTGTCGTCGTTTTTGTTTTTGTACAGAGGGTTTCAGGTTTCTTGAAACCCAGCCCACTAAGTCTTCATTTATTTGGGAATCAAACCAAATCTATTAAAGTTGACCCTATGTTTTTTATGCCTAGTGGGCTAATAAATGTAGCCATTTGACCTTTGTACATTTTGGCAACTTCTGTGTGGGTAGTATTTAGCTTCGTCTTCATACTTTTGAAATGTTGTGCATAGTATGCTATTATGTGTGTTTGTTATTAATTGGGCGACTATATTAGTTCTCGTTTAACATAAAGTCTGAAATTTAAGGAGCCGCTGAAGATTTTATGAAATGCGATCATGCATGTAACGTTTTGCCGACATATGTAGTATGCTTACATTTGTATATTAAAAAAATCATAAACTTGTTGATAGAAATGGTTGGTTGTAACGACTCGTTTATAACTACAATAGTGAAAGTTGTACCCATGTAATCCATTGTTATTTGGGTTGAAACACTCTATGTGATCCGCACGTGTTTTTGTGTCAGTACGTTCGAGTTTCACTAAAGTGAAATTGAATTTGAGTATTTTAGAAAAAGTAGTCGACTAAAGAATGAGTAAACTTCATTCCGAAAAACTCCATGACCTATTTCATGGTGCAGCAGGAAATCATTTGGGATGGCAGTTACTACCTGTCTATTGTGTATTTTACTATCGCATTTAGACCACGATATACCATTAAATACTCCTTAGTCCAAAAATTTGTCACGTTGCTGACTTATTCAACAGGGAACAAAAAATGTGAGTAACTGTAACTAGTTGAAAGACTTTGGTCAACTACCCAATACATCGATCAACGAACTTATGTACAATTACTCTCTGAGTTTTCGTTTTCAAACTACAATTGGCTAATCAATATTTTATCATACGCCGCTACGTGGTTCATTTTACTAAGACGGCTATACACATCTCGTTCGTTGTAATTTTTATGTTATATGATTTTCATGTAAAAGATCTTGTAAAAAAGCTTGGTTACTACATTCCTCTAAAACATTGCCTAAATGGGCTGTAAATCAACCTAATGGGCCTCAGCCCTTGCTAGTTGTAGCTAATACAGAGAGTTGGTATCTTTTGGGATTTTTAGTGAAGAATAGTCAGAGAAGCATGACTTGGGGAAGCGTGATAGGGCGGGAAGAGCGTCCTTCTTTTCCTCGCATTAATTAGAGGTCCAATCGTCCCTGTTCATCATCTCACCTCTTCGTTTCTTCCTTTGGCTTATATAATGAACCACTTATCTCCATAGAAGTATTCATCTTACGTCTGATAGAGATTAGGTTGAGAATTTTTCTAAGCATGGATCCTTTCTTGAATGACTTCAACTCTCATATCAGGTTTGAGAAGCAGTTCATCAGTCCTCTACTGAACCACATGGTAAGTCTTGTATAAACAGCTTGGTAGTTTGTTTTTTACTTTTCCTCAGCAGTAGCAAAACTATATGGAGTTAATTAGGGTTCATGTACTACAGAAATCTAGTTCGCTGTGTAGTAATGCAATTACATGCTACGTCTTCATACCACTTACATTGTTGACTCGTCAAAATTCCATGAGCCCAAAACATTGATTAGTACCTTTTCATTTATGTAGGTTTTGCCTGATGATTTCGTTATGGTGTACAATCGGACCTGGAACGACTCATTATGGGTTACCCTGTCTTGTTGGGACAAAATGAAATGGGATGTTGAGCTCCGTGAGTTCCATGGCTTCTTAATGTTTGAACGTGGTTGGCCTGCTTTCCGGGACGCCTACCGTTTGTGTACTTCAGACACAATCAACTTTGCTTATGACAAGGTATCGCACTTTGAGGTCCGTGTGTATGATAAGGGAGGTTTGGAGAAGGAATCTACTAAGCCAGTGGTAAATGTACCTGATGTTGAGCTAGAACCTGAACCAGCTGTTGTTCCTGAAACCACCGTGTTGAGTGATTCCTCTGAAGAAGACCCAGTCAGGAAGGCCATTGCAGGTTAATACATGTTTTAGGGGTAATTACGTAATTTACTTTTCATGATTGTCCACATCTGACTTTTTCTCTGTTGTTTTCCAGATTCCATGAGAGCTCTTGAGGATTTGCAGCAGAATGGGAATACTCAGGCTGGGAAGAGGAAGAGGTTCACCAGTAGAATGGAAAAATGTGATTGCTCTAAGAGAGGTCTGTACTGGCCAAATCGAAGGTCGTTTTAACTTTTGTTTTGTTAAGATCTTTAATTTTGACAATATGCATTGTTTTACAGCAAGGAATGCTAGCTCACCTGATAGTGCTGATTCCATTGAGGAAATGATGAATACTGATTTGGCATGGAAGGGTTCAAGGGGAAATGCTAGCCAAGGTTGCTTAAATATGGAAGTCAATTTGTCGTGTTTGCTTAATTTACTTTGCATGAGTACTAATGTTTTTCTTTGTAGTTGCTGAGTTGAATGAGGGGTTGGTGCTCACGCAGCTATCTGAACAACCTCGTGCTACTGCTGAGAGGGTTCCTCAGCCCTACTCAAGAAAAGGTTAAGAACATATATGACGATTCTATATGGTCGCGTGCACATAGTGATTCGACATCGTTTGTTCACACATTTTTTTCCCCTTCATATACTAGGTTCTCTGCTCTGTTCAGGTTCTGGCTCTGGTAGATCTGGCAAAAGGAGTGTAACACCACCTCCTCCACCTCCACCTCCGCCTCCACCCCCACAACCTCAGCCTCCGGTGGCTCGTCCTGACTTTACTTGCTTTGTGGAGATGCGTGCTGTGTTCTTGAATGATAACTACGAAGTGGTATAATTTGCACGCTTTGGTGATTATACTAGTGTTCTACATAATGTATACTACACTGATTGTCAATATATGCTCATTGTTTTTACCATTATTTATAGATGCTGCCACGAGAATTCCTACAAACTGTTCTCCCGTATGGTGAGCATGAATTGACTTTGAAGATCCGTGGTGTGAATTCATGGCCTGTTATGGTTGAGTTGGGGACTGGAGTGAACTGCATTAATGCTGGCTGGGCAACCTTTGCTGCCGACAATCGCCTCAAGGTTGGAGACCTAATCAAGTTCGAGTCTCTCGCATTTGGTGCACGTAAATGGGTTGTCAACTGCTTCCGCTTTGGGCAGTAGAAGGTGTAGTAGGCACGTTTTGGGCATACAGGTTCATCCAGGCATTGGTGTTTCGTTTTGGCTAGGAATTTGTGAAGTATCATATGTAATATAACAATGAAGCAGCGGGCTTTTTTGCTTGATAACTAGTTTCTAGTGTAATATAACAATGAAGCAGCGGGCTTTTAGGCTTGATAAATAGTTTCTAGTGTCATGTCGCATGTTGTTTTGTTTTGGCAGTTGCCAAAGTCCGATGTAACTCATGTCCTCAATGTATGGATACGTTCTGTTTTGTTTTGGATGTCGTTTAGCATTTTTGTACTTGTACTAGTTTCGAAAATTCAAAGGCGTACAAAACGAACTAGTTAATCCTGCTGTTTGACTATGAAATTACGTCGGTTGCAGGGCAAGCTATTTTGAAAATACTATGCAACTCATCTTACTGAAAGGCAACTTCTAGTACGCATGAATCATAAAAGAGCATAAGTTTTCATTTCTGCAGATACATATTATACAATTTAGCCTGAGAACATCTGAAAAACCAATCTGACTAAGGCTCAACAACACGCCTTAGTTACATGTTGGCAAAAACTAATATGAAATGTTTCTTCTTGCCAATGCTGGCTCCTAAGCGAGTGCATCTTTGCAAGTAGTCCAGTAGTGTGTGCCGTACTCCCCACAACGCCCACATATTATACGCTTCATCCGAGGGACATTACCTGCCTTTGATCTGAATCTCTTATGTGCTGGACGGCCTATTTGCCTTCTGATGACTGGAGGTAGTATCTTACCAGGATAATTGAGGTCAATAAACTCGAATTTGGCTGTAGATGGGATTGGATTAATATTCTCTGCATAAACTTGTTGGTATGCAGTTGAGAAGAAGACTGGTTCCACCACTGATTTGATATCACATCTTGCCCTTGTAATTACTGCAATTCCATGGCAGCATGGGAATCCTCTGATTTGCCATTGATAGCAAGAACACGTGTGACGCCTAAGATCAACCTGAGGATTTATACACCATCAATTTGGAAAATAAGTGTGCCGCATAATAAGGCATGTTTTGTAAAGTGTACTAAGCAGAGTTAGTTACTCACCACGCAGGAGTTGTTTGACAAGACCTCATACACCGCTATGTCGTTCGTGGGGTTTATTACCCAGCTGCTGGCAATACTTGCATCCTCGTTCCACTTGATCTCCATCTCCTTTGTAAGTGCGCCAGTCCACTTCTGACCTTCTGCCTTCCTCTCATTAAACCATTTCATGATTTGCATTCTGATGGTGTCTAGCATGAAC
>JAYMSM010000130.1:0-16039 GCA_036897885.1 Plantago crassifolia | reverse complement strand
TCCTGAGTAAGAAGAATGTTCTCAGAAATGTTCCTTGTTTTAAGGAATCCAGATTGATTGGAAGAAATTAGAGTGGGCAAGAATGTAGCAAGCCTATCATTGAGCAGTTTGGAGATGATTTTCTGCATATTACTACACATACTAATTGGTCTAAATTCAGACCAAGTAACAGGTGAAGCTTTCTTGGGGATCAGAGCAAGGAGTGTGTGTGCAAATTTCTTTGGCATTTCAGCTCCAGAGAAAAAAATCCACAACAGCTTCTACAATGTCACTCTCTATGAAGGTCCAACATTTTTGATAAAAGTGACCAGTAAAGCCATCAGGCCCAGGAGAAGAATCAGGCTTGAGAGAGAAAACAACCTTCTTAATTTCATCAATGGAAGGAATAGCACACAGAAAATTATTCAGATCAGCTGTAACTAATGAAGGAATGATATCTACAGGCGCAGGACACAGAGGTGTTTGTCCTGCAGTGAAAAGGGATGTGAAATAGGACACAGCTGACTGTTTAATCTCCTCATGAGATTCAAAAGTGAGATCATTGTCCTGTATAGAGGAAATGGCTAACATAGCCTTTTTCCTTTTAACAGCAGAGTGGAACAGGTTGGTGTTCCTCTCACCCTCAGCTCTCCACTGAAGAGAAGACTTTTGCTTCCAGTAAAATTCTTCTCTTTTCAAAGCATCCCTGAGATTATTTCTGTGAGATTCTAGCACAGCCTTGTTGGCAAAGGTGGGGTTATCTTGGTGAGTGGTTTCAGCTGCAGATACCAACTGTTCAGTTTTTTTGAGGTTAGTGAATATGTTGCCATATTTGTTTCTGTTCCACCATCCTAGGTATTGTTTTAACCTGAACAATTTTTCACTAACCTTCTTAAGACCTACATTCCTAGAAGGTATGTTCCAGTTACTCTCTACATCTACCATGAAATCTTTGTGCAATGACCAGCAATTGAGAAATCTGAAAGACTTAATGATGGCATGATCATGCACTTTAGCATTGATAAGAATGGGCCTGTGATCTGAAATGGAGTAAACTCCATGAGATATGGAATTGGATGCAAAAGTTTGCAGCCAATGGCTATTCAAAAGGATTCTATCCAGTCTTTGCTTTATAGACCCATCAGGTCTTTCCCAAGTTGTTTCAGGTCCAGAAAAACCAATATCCAAGAGACCTGCATCAATTATGCAGTTGGCAAAATCTGCCATAGCTCCCAGATCTGGTGTATTACCCCCTATCCTTTCAGCTACATTAGTGATAACATTAAAGTCACCACCAATAAGCCAAGGGGCAGAAGTCACAGAAAGGGACAAAATATGTTGCCATAGTGGGATTCTCTCCCTTCTTGTACATTTAGCATAGACTACAGATAGCAGAATTTCAGCAGGGAGAGCACTAGATGAGACATAGCAAGTTAACATTTGATTGTGATTGGCTATAGTTCTCATAGAGTAATTACTACTACAGAATATCCAAATTTTATTACTACAATTAGCAAGAACATGATCAAAACCTAACCTTCTACAAAAGTAAAACGCATCTAATTCTACAAATGGCTCTAAAATAGCTAACACATCTATTTTTTCTGCATTTTTCTGAAACCATAACATTTGTTGAGTATTAAGATTACCTACACCTCTAACATTCCATATTTTGCAAATCATTGAGATGATTGAGAGGGTGTTCTTCCAGCATTTCTGTTAGCTAATCTAGTTCTAGCTGAAACATTTGGGGGGGGACCAAGCCTAGCTACTCTTCTAGGTATACCAGGTACAGAGTTACCAGAAACAACAGAGCCTGAGCTCCGGATGGAAGTGCTTTGTGCAGGGACAGAATCCTGTGATTTCCTCATGTTGTCCTGCAAATAGTTAGGTTCAGGCATTAGTGTGTTTGAATTATTTGCTCCAGAGTTTGAATTAGTGGTGTTAAGGAAAGGTACTTCCTTATCAGTGTTAGAGGTTTCCTTTTCAGCTTCTACTTGTGAACTTGTGCCATGTCCAGCTAACTCACTTATGTTCCCTGCTTGATTATACCTCTCTTCATCAGGGTGCCTCTCCATATTTTGTACTTCATATCTGGCCAATTCATCACTGGTTAATGGAACAAATTGTGTGGGAGGGCTGTATGAATGTGGAATCCCTTCCACAGGTTTGTCACCACTGTATCCTAGAGGATCTGCATTCTCATCTGGACAGTATGGTTCATCTTGAGACCCTTGCTCTACCAGGGCTGCAAATCTGTTATCATTAGGGTAGGGCTCTTCATAGACCATTTCAGTCTCAGAGTCCAGTCCTTCATCTGCTGCAGCTAGATTTTGGTCTTGTGCTACTGGTGCAGAATCTGCAGCCATTTGCATTGCCCTAGGCCTGACATTGTTATTCCTTCTCACTTGAATTGGTCTGCCATAGACATCCCTTGTGGCTCTCCTCCTCCTTTGTCTTTGAACTTGCACAAAGCCATCCTCCTGTCCACTACCATCTTCCTGTGCTCTGACATTATGCTCAGAAATTTGATTAGCAACCACATTATGGGGGTCACTGTTACCAGTCACACCCCATGATTTTAGTGAAGGATTCTTAATATAACAGAATTCTTCAGAGTGGCCAAGCTTGTGACAATGCATACAATAATGGGGAAACTCATCATATTCTACAATTATCTCATGCCCTTTGCCATTAAGATCTAGCCAAATGGATGTTGGTGGTGGTTCTGATGCATTCACTTCTACACAGATTTTAGCCTTATTGAAAACTGTTTTTTGAGCTGTGGCCTGATCCATACGCAATGGTGTACCAACTAGTTTTGCAATTTCAAAAAGCGCTTCACTGTGGAATAGCATTATTGGTAGTTTTTTAAGGGTAATCCAACATGGTACAAGTGGAGAATCGATTTCTGATGTATAATCTGGAGACCACTTAGCCAATCTTAATGTACTACCTGCTATGAAGAGAGAACTCTTAAGCCATATTTTTGTATAATCTTCTTCCAGATTGAACCTTATTATAAGGTGCCTTTTATCAATAAAACTGATGTTGAAACCCTTTTTTAAGCTTATTTTCTTAAAATCTGCCACTACTTCCCCAATACTAGGTGGTTCTTTAGCCAGAAACTTCCCTACCAAAGTGAGAGTAAAAGGGGAGGACAATTTTTCTATTTCTACTGCAGAAAATTTTATTGCTGGAATTCCATTCACAGAGTATTTACTTTTAGGAGTGACAATTTGCGGTGAGACAGAGATGGTATCTAAAAAAGATGTGGGAGCTTTACCCAATATGGCCGGGGATACCGCTTTTTCCGACTGCACAATCTCAGCAAAGGATGCCATCTGTCTAGATGCCACATTAGTTCCTGTAGAGTTGTTAGCTTCCACCATCTGTGATGATTCACCTCTTTCTAATCGACCATTGTTCATTCCCCTCAATAATGTAGTGCTAGTATTGATTCCTCCAGACATTCCATTAGGTTGAAGACTGGCATCAGAGGTTATAACCGGCAAGTGCAAACGAGATTCGGAGGGCAAAGTCATAATGTATGACTAAGGGAGAGTAGAAAACTATTGGTGAGGGAGAAGGCAGCAAGACGCTGCCCTAAAGACGGTAATTACTGTTCCGATCAAGTAACCATGGCCAGAAGCGGCTGGATCAAATTAGGGTTAGGAAAAAAAGGGGGGAAATTAGGCGGGAATGTAGAGATTGGAGAGAGCGTTTTAGTGAGAGAAAGTGATTGGCTTGACGATGTCCGTATATTCATTTTAGGTTGCAGACTTTTGCATCCAACTCCATATCTCATGGAGTTTACTCCATCTCAGATCACAGGCCCATCCTTATCAATGCAAAAGTGCATGATCATGCCATCATAAAGTCTTTCAGATTCCTCAATTGCTGGTCACTGCATAAATATTTCATGAAAGATGTGGAGAGTAACTGGAACATACCTGCTAGGAATGTAGGTCTTAAGAAGGTTAGTGAAAAATTGTTCAGGCTTAAACAATACCTAGGATGGTGGAACAGAAACAAATATGGCAACATATTCACTAATCTCAAAAAAACTGAACAGCTGGTATCTGCAGCTGAAACCACTCACCAAGATAATCCCACTTCTGCCAACAAGGCTGTGCTTGAATCCCATAGAAATAATCTTAGAGAAGCTCTGAAAAGAGAAGAATTCTACTGGAAGCAAAAATCTTCTCTACAATGGAGAGTTGAGGGTGAGAGGAACACCAACTTGTTCCACTCTGCTGTTAAAAGGAAAAAGGCTATGTTAGCCATTTCCTCCATACAGGACAATGATCAATCATTAGAATCTCATGAGGAGATTAAGCAGTCAGTTGTGTCTTATTTTACAGCACTTTTTTCTGCAGGACAAACTCCTCTTTGTCCTGCACCTGTAGATATCATCCCATCTCTAGTTACTGATGAGCTGAATACTTTTCTGTGTGCCACTCCTTCCATTGCTGAAATTAAAAAGGTTGTTTTCTCCCTCAAGCCTGATTCTTCTCCTGGGCCTGATGGCTTTACTGGTCATTTCTATCAAAAATGTTGGCCTTTCATAGAGAGTGACATTGTAGAAGCTGTTGTGGATTTTTTCTCTGGAGCTGAAATGCCAAAGAAATTTGCTCACACACTTCTTGCCCTGATTCCCAAGAAAGCTACACCTGTTAATTGGTCTGAATTTAGACCAATTAGTCTGTGTAGTAACATGCAGAAAATCATCTCCAAATTGCTTAATGATAGGCTTGCTACATTCTTACCCACTCTAATTTCTTCCAATCAATCTGGATTCCTTAAAACAAGGAACATTTCTGAGAACATTCTTCTTACTCAGGAATTGGCTCTTGCCATTGATAGGAAGGTTAGAGGCTCTAATCTCATTCTTCAGCTTGATCTCATGAAAGCATATGATAGAGTAAATTGGGCATTTCTGTATCAAGTTCTTAGAGCTTTTGGATTTTCTGAAGTTTGGATATCTATGGTTCAAAGAATTGTGTCTGCCAGTTTCTTTAGTGTCATCATAAATGGAGAATCTAGTGGTTTTATCACTGCTTCTCAAGGGCTTAGGCAAGGAGACCCTTTGTCTCCAGCTCTATACATTTTGATGAATGAAATTCTTGCTAGGGGCATAAACAAACTTTTTGCTGATAATCCATCCATGTTCTATCATGTCCCTAAGGGTATCAAGGTGTCTCACCTTGCCTATGCAGATGATTGCATCATCTTTTGCAATGCTCACAAGGATTGCTTGATCAAATTGAAAAGTTTTTTGAATGATTTTGAAACATATTCTAATCAGAAAATCAACTTAAATAAGAGTGGTTTTTTAGTAGGAAAAAGAGCTGATAAGGTTGTTATAGAAGATTTGCTTTCTATGAAACCCTTGAACTTTCCTTTCACATATTTGGGGGCCCCTATCTGCAAAGGTAGAAGGAAGAAGATAGCTTTTGAGCCTATCTTGCACAAAATCAGAGTCAAGTTGACTGGATGGAATTCCAAATACCTGTCACAAGGTAGCAGATTAGCACTTATTAAGAGTGTTCTTATTGCTATGCCAGTGTATGTCATACAAATCCTTTTGCCTCCTGTGTCAGTATTGCATGAGATTGACAAAATATGTGCTCAGTTTTTATGGGGCACATCAGATGAAGGTAGGAGAACACATTGGACCAAATGGTCCAATGTTTGCTTTCCTACTAAAGAAGGAGGATTGGGAGTCCTCAGAATATCTGATCTTTGTGTTGCATTTTCTCATAAACTTTGGTATAAGCTGAGAGAACACACATCCTTATGGGCTCAATTCATGACTGCCAAGTACATGTCTAACAATGTATCTAACTTCAGTTCCTTGGTAGTTAAGGCCAATGACTCCTTTGTCTGGAAGAGGCTTTTCTCTGTACATTCTGAAGCTCAGGAACAAATTGTCTGGAGGCCAGGCAATGGCAAAATCTTCTTTTGGTTAGACTCATGGGTTCTACCATATGGAAAACCATTACTCCCTTTAGCCCTTAATGTGACTAACCCCTCATCCATATTATCAGACTGGTGGACTGAGGATGGCAGGTGGGATTGGGAGCTTCTCAGCTCTGCTCTTCCACTTCACTGGGCTGCATAGGTGTGTAGAATGCCCACTGGTCACAACAAAACTGGCAGCCTCATGTGGAGGCTCTCCTCTGATGGCCTTTTCTCCACAGCTGCAGTTAGAGAACTAGTCAGGAGTAAAAAGACTCCTAATGAATTGTACAAGTTGATATGGAACTCTCACTTGACTCCTACTGTGTCTACTTTTTGTTGGAAAGCCATTCATGGATGGCTTCCAGTGGACTGTAATATGCAAAAAAGGGGTTTGACATTGGTATCTAGATGTCAGTGTTGCTCTGAACAGGAAACTCTGGATCATGTACTTGTTAATAATTCTGAGATAGATAAGGTGTGGATTTGGTATGCTAATTTTTTTGGTATCATTTCTCAGAGGAGCCAGTCTTTTAGAAGTAGACTCCTCCAGTGGTTTCACTCCTCTGATCATGTGTGTATAGGTCATATTAGGACTATTATACCTGTTTTGATAGCCTGGTTTGGTTGGCTTGCTAGAAATAATGCTAAGTATAACAAAGAGCAAGTTAGGTCTAATGTCATCATCATGAAAGTTATGGAGTTTGTGAAGCTAGGGCATTTGGCCAAAGATATGGATGGTACACAATGGAAGGGAGATCTCTCTCTTGCTTCTTTCTGGGGTTTTAGCCTTCCTAAAAAATGTGTTAAACCCCTGATCCTTGTGTATTGGAATAAACCACCAGCAGGGTGGATGAAGCTTAACTCTGATGCTTCTCTTGAGGGCAATCAGGCAAGCCTTGCATGTGTAGTTAGAAACTCTGAAGGTAGATTTGTTAGTGCCATTCAGAAGAGAAATATTGTGGAAAGTGTGTTTTTGGCAGAGTTGTTGGCTTTGACTGAAGGTCTTGAATGGTGTGTTAGGTTAGGTCATCTGAACATAATTGCTGAATCTGATAATTTATCTGTGATTAACTTACTTAACAATGATTTGAAACATGCCAACTGGAAATGGTGGAGCTGTTTGTACAGGATTGAGGAATGTAGAGTCTCTGCTAACATTACATTCCAGCATATCCACAGAGAAGGGAATGGGGTTGCAGATACTTTGGCAAAAGAAGCATTTTCATTGTCTCTCTATCAGACTAAGACACTTACTCTCTCTATGTGAAGCAGACAAGTAAAAAATGTGTTGTACTCGGACACAGCTGGTATGCCATACCTTCGAATTCCCAAATGATGAAACAAATTGATGCTCTTATTTCTGTAATGTGCCAACATGCAGGTACTAAAAGAAGCAAGCTGGAAGGGATGATGCACACTACTCCATCAGGTAACACAGGTAAATTCTGGAAGGTCACTGTGAGTACTCATGAAAATAATGGGAAGAAAATTGATTGGAAACAAAACCATGGTACATATGAGAACTTGAGAAGGATAAGGGAGGCAGGTGTAGTGGAAAAATGGAAGGTTGGAGAAAAAAAAGAAACAAAGAATGAAAAAACAAGGAAAAAAGAAAAGGCCAAAGAAAAAACAAAGAAAAAATGGAAGGCCAAAAAAAAGGAAAAAATATAGTAGAGCTGTAAAAAAGGATGAAGACAGCTATTTTGGTAAGATATTTCTATGCTCTGACCTGAATGGTCATACTTTGAATATCAGTATTGATGGTTGCACTGTATGGATCACTTCTTTGATCTGTGGAAAACTTTGGAATGATTTGTGTATAATGGTGCTGAGAGCTGATAGAAGTCCTTGCAGCAATTTGAAATGGCATACATATGTGTACAATGTTGATAGTAGTTGTTTGACTGTAGAAGCTAGTGAGAACTATGAAAATCTGAGAACTGTTAGAAGGATAAGGAAGGCAGGTGGAGTTGAAAAATGGAAGAAGGGAAGAAAAAAAGATTAGAAGCACAAAAACAGAACAAAGTGCTAATGCTCCCAGTTAAAGAACAATGTGAAACTGGAAAAAAAAGGAGCACGACTTGTTAAAAAGGAAGAGGACAAGCATTATGTGGGATATTTGTGCATAAGGGTTTTACATAGAGGGTTGGGAATGGCATCTTTGAGTCAGCTGTTTATATCAGATAATGAGGGATTTGATATAGCAGCCTTTGCTTTGAACTGCATTCATGCTGACTTGATTGGGTTTTGGATTGGTTCTAATTGTTGTGAAGTGTCCTCAGCTTCACCCCATAAGTGTATACCACTTGCACACGAGCACCAGTTTCTGAGTCTGCATATAAGTGTTGTGATATTTTGTGACAGAGCACTGAACATTAATGAACAGAATGACAAGTATTGTTTGCATGTTAATGATGATAAGAGAGCATGTAATTAGAGCTAGCTATGCTAGTGCGAAGCTGACTTTGACTGGAATAGATGGACTAGTGAGATTATGTAATTTTGTTTATTTCTTGTCCATGAAAATTGAGGCTGCTGAGAAGATGAACTTATCACATGTTATGATGGCTACCTGGTGGATTGCTGAGCTTATACGATGCTATGTGTGGAGAAATGCTAAGTTAGTGTGGAAACAAAATACTCTTTCCTGTTGGTGGTGCATGCATGCTGTAATAACTCATGAAGGTGCCATTGTCTACTTGGAATGCACTCTTAGTAAGAAGAGCTGGACTAGAAGATTAATGAAGAAGCATGGCAGTACAAGTGATGGCAAGATTAGGGAGGTTTCATATCTTGTTAAACTTAGGTTCTATTCAGTTTGTTATTTTCATTTTGAGCCCATGAAGGCTGTTATGTATTGGGGGTCTTATAAACCCCCATAAACATTTTATCCTATTTTGCAATAAATTAGGGCATTAGCCCGTGGTTCCAAAAAAAAATGTATCTTTTTAAATTTTTATTTGGTATGTCCAACAACCCGGCCTCTTGCGGACCGAAAGTCTGACTTTTTTGGCCAGCACGGTTACTCCTGGACTGTTTGTTGATGATATGCTAGTCCAACAAACACCAACATATGTCTTAATCCGCACTTTGTCATCACTCGTACATACATCAAGAGCTTCCCAACAGGTCACCCATCCTAAGACTAATCCGCCAATCACACATTAAATTTCCAAAAAGGACGATACATCTTGTTAATATGAGTAACGTTTTCAATTGATTTAAACTCTCTAAATTTTGAAACATTGTCTTTTCCTGAAATCATAACTTGATCGCCTATCTTAAAATTGTTTACAGACCGTGTTTACTTTGGAGTTCTTATAGATGCATTTCCAAAATTAAAAGATGCAGAATGTTGGTATGAATAATGTTTTCAACCCATTTAAACTCTTTAAAATTTTGAAACGCTACATTCCCGACCCCACCTCCCCAACCCTCCCGACCCCCCAAAAGAAGTGCCACGTCCCCACCAGCTTGTCCCAACCCACAACCAACCTTCTTTATGGGTTTTTGTTTGATACAATCCGTAACGGTCTGACTCCTTATGACTCGAGCCCCAATCCTCTTTGTCGATACTATGACTCTTGAAATGATATTCTCATACCTAGTACTTCATCATTACTTGCGTATGAACTAGTAACGTTCCGATAAGATAAATACGCGATAGTACGTAATTTTTTCGATTTTTTCTCCTAATATGAAAGTACACAAAAATCTTTTCCCCAGCCCACGGTAGTAAAACACTATTTATATGTGACAAGACATTTCCCCCAAAACACCTCAACCTTTTCACTAATCCTTCTCTCACCGCCTAATCTCTGACTAAACGAAGACTAAAATTTACCCTATTTATGCAAAAATTTTACTAGGGGTAGTAAAACCATTACCAGCATTTCCCCCAACCACCACCACCTTTTGAGACGTTGCCGCTGCAAAACTTAAAACACAGTGGTGAGTGACAGCACTGGTGAGTGATCAGAGCAAGAGTTTTCCAAAATTAGCAAATACTCCCTCGCTCTAGGTTTTCTCTCTCCGAGTTACTCCGTGAATTCTTCTTCATACACACCACCTGTTAGAATTCTCGAAAACTCCTGTTTCGGCATTTGCTTTGCTTTTGTTGTTGTTTCTACAATTTCACGTCCGATTTTCTCGCGACGGTTGGATAACCTGCTACGGCTGGATCTGGGCAATTTTGAGGTCGATAGCGTGCTTTTGCGACCTGTTTTTGTTTTACCTAAGGTAATTTGAGTAGAAATGTGTTATTGACATGTTTTTTTTCTTCTGTTGTTTGATAAATCCCAAAGTTGCGAAGTAGTGTTAGTGTTTTGTGAAGTTATTGTGCTGGTGAACGTGTTTTTATGTTTTGTTTCTGTTTCGTGTTGGCTGTTTTTGGTACATTAGGATCATTTCGTTGGTGCTGGAATTTTGCCTTTTATTTCTCGGATATATGTTGGAAACTGTAGTACTAGGAATCTAGGACTGATTTCGCTGATTATGAGTAGGCTTATGCCTTTTCATTTTGATTGATTATTTTATGTTCAGCTGATTTAAGTGAAAATGTGTTGTTGAGTCGAGACATTTATTAACTTTTATCTGTGAAAATTGTGATGGTGATTGAACAGAGTAATACTGTGTGATGGTGTAGATTTTGTTGTATAAGGTATTTTTGTTGGAGGCTTCTAGCTTTACGTTTATTTTTTTGGTGGATTCTGGATGGATTAGTCTCACAGGAAATCGTACTTGACTATCCTTTACTTGACTGTTTTAGCATAAACTCAAGGCCCCCGACCCTTTCCGTTGTCCAAAGGTAATGCTGCCTGCTGTTTTTTCATTTTGACTAATTCGCCTTCCGAATATATGGTTTTATGTATAAAATTACTATCAGTCGATCTGTGCCATGCTCTACTATGTTCACAATGCTCAGTATCTGTTGTTTGTATGGTGGTTACATGATGAACCCTGCGGTTGAATGTATTTTGGATCTTGGGTTGATTATATATCAGTTCATGTTCTTTGAGCTACGCGTTTCGCTTTCGGTCCTTGGGTTGAAGTTATATCAGCGCATGTTTTGCGCAATGTGTTTCACTTTCAGTCCTCAGGTTGATGTTATATCATCGCATGTTGTTTGTGCAATGTGTATCTTTGAACAAGTAAAATATTGTGGTTGTGTTCAATGTTCCATAGCTCTAGTTGCATGATGTACTTTTTGTTAATGTTGGTTTCCAGTGTCTACTGTGATTGCAGATGGGGAAGAAAAAAACTACATCTGGGTTTTCGCATGGAAAATGTGAGGAGTCTTGGACAACAAATACGAATGTATCTGCAAGAAATTTGAGAAGAGATAAACTTGGTGCCATCATATTTGGATGCAAGAACCATACGATTGCTGAATGCTTAGAGAGAAAGATTTTTGGTATGCTTTCTTGTTCGATGAAGGTAACTAGTAAAGTTAAATTACAATGTTTGTAAGGTCACTGAGGTGCTTTACTTTTTCTTGATAAATGCAGGTTTGCCCTCTTTCCATTATTCATATGTAAAGAACATTCCTCCTGGTCTTACACTGTTTCTTTTCAACTACTCCAACCGTACACTTCAGGGAATCTATGAAGCTGCTTCTCCTGGACAAATGAATATTGACAAGTACGCATGGACTAGTAGTGAAGGAACTGAAATCACGCCATACCCGGCACAGGTACACACACTTACTTAAAATTAAATTTTCATTTACTTAGGAATTTGCATGTATGGTGGTTTCTACTTTGTCATTCATTCAATTTATTTCTTGATTTGCTTAGCGTTGTACAAGGATGAGCATATAATGAACAGGGCTACACCTGAGGCCCATGTTTTATGCTCATTTCTTGATTGATAGAACATTTAGGGTAACTGAGTATAGCCACTTATAGACTCTTCTTTTATTTCAGGTACGAATTAATGTTCGGCAGCAATGCCTACCTTTGCGTGAAGAAGCATTCAAGTCAGTATTGGCTGATAACTACTACTCAGAGAAACTTTTCTGGTTCGAGCTTGATAGAGCACAGGCTGGCAAATTGACCTCATTATTCTTATCATTACCTGATCCTGAAAAGCCACGGAAGGCTATATCTGGCGTCCCAGTGTCTAACTTACATGGAGCAAATGTGGGCATGAGACAGCATAAAGAAACAATTGAGAACCATGAGTGTTCAAATACTTCATTTCCTGTGGGAAAAAACATGTATGCCCCAGAAAAGAAATGGAGTGAGTTATTCAAATCATCATCATCTGTTTGTGCAATGGAAGACGCTAAAGATTCTGACCTGGAGTGGAAATTAAGCTCCTCTCGTGAAGCTTGCACTGAATCGTATGATTCATCCATAACTAATAACTTGGAAGAGCTTGTCGATATGGACACTGATCCGAAAACCCAATGTATTACAGAGAAGAAATGGAGTGAGTTATTCAAAGCCTCATCTGTGATGCAGAATGCCAAAGCTTCTGACGTGGAGTGGGGATTAGTCTCCTCTTCTCTTGAAGTTGTTGAGCAACTTCCTGGGGCTAGTGCAGAAGCTGTTGATGCCATCGTGGATAGTTGGGAAGAATTTGCTGACATGGGCGGTGATATGAGAGTCCTCAATGAAAGAGAGCATGAGCAAGAATATGAGAAACACAGTTATCTTGAAGATGGCACACTTATAGATGATATAACATCAGAACCTTTGGTGGCTGTGGAAGCAGCTGAAGCTGTACTTAATGGTGAAGAAGAATCAGAAAATAGAACCTATGAATCTGTGATAATTAAGGTATTTTCGTTTTTCCAACTCCAATATGTGCCTTTCCAGTTCCATATAACATTTAGTTGCATTTATATTACTCATATATTGACATATTGAAGTTTGGCCCATTATTTGCAGTTAATGCAAGAGATTGAAGGGATGAAGGCGTATCATTTTAAACAATGTCTAACAGTTGATTACCTTCAGCATGAGCTGGTATGTTCTCTTCCCCAGCTCTGCAATGCCTTATTGTATTTTCTGCAGCCTTTACTGTAGTCTTCCTTTGTTCTCCGGATGACACTTCCAATTCTCGTGCTTCTTGTTCATTTCCTTTTCTCTTATATTTTTGGGATATACCAAAGGATGTCATGCAACTAGGCCTTTCACTTATGACTTGGATGATCGAGATATTGTATTCACTCTATTTCATTCCAGATCTTATCTGCGGTCATAATTCCTGGACTGCAGATTTATGGATCTATAGAAAACAATAAATATTTCAATACTTCCATAATACGACCTGCCTATATTTCTACTAGCGAATAATGATATTGCTAATGATTATTTCAGATTGTGGTTTATATAGTAAATAACGAGACCATGTTTCTTCTACTTACACTTCAAATTATTACCTTATGGTTCCGCCAACTTTAAATCACGTGGTTTACTAGTACTCACTTTACGTGTATGAATAAGGTGATGCTGTTCATCCTTCTTTTATAAAATGGGATGTAAAAATGATAAATAATGAGAGTCACCGTATTGAAATAATTATTTCGTGCATGTGCTCTTCATTCCCTTTGATGGTGTTATGGATGTTCTTGTTAAATTATCACTGACTTGATTCTATGTACAGGGATGTACAAAAATGGAACTATACCAGTTAAAGAAACGATACGAACAATTAGCTTCTAGAGTATCTTGCATAGATGATTACTCAGATGAGAGTGTTGTAGTATCCCCTAATTTGGCGTCTGGGGAATCTGTATTTGTAGTTGGAGGTTATAATGAAAGTTCATGGGTTCAAGATGTGAACTCGTATTCACCATCTGAGGACAAAGTAAAATCACTTTGCTCAATGAACTTCCCACGATCATATGCCGCCATTTCAAGTTTAAATAATGAGCTTTACCTTATTGGGGGTGTTCATGATGGTGTCTGGTATGACACAGGTACAGTATTCTTGAGATTTCTCTTGTTTCTCTCCCAAGTTTTTTGTATTTAGTAGAGTGTCTAATCTGTAATCCATATGTTGGTAGTTGAATCATATAACCCTCTGGGCGATCAGTGGGTTCAGCGCCCTTCTCTAAACAAGAAGAAAGGAAGCATGGCAGGAGCATCCATTCATGGGAAACTATATGCTATCGGTGGTGGAGATGGGGTGGAATGTTTTGCGGAGGTGGAGTTATTTGATATTAATGTTGGTAGATGGATGCCTACTAGATCCATGCATGAAAAGGTATGCAAAATCCTCTTATTCGTCACAATTTGCAAGACAAATTACGTCCAATACTTGGAATTTATATACTATATATTTATCTGCATTGGGCCTAAAGGTTCTTGACAGAGAACAAGGAACAAGATCTTTTTGTGAAGTATCTCATTTATTAATTACTTGCGAATAGATATTCGCATATTTGATTAGAAGTGAGCTACCCCCTGGAATTATCAGAAAATGTTTAAATGGAAACATGCGACATTGACTGGATTATATTTAGAAACAACGCATACATTGTAAATTCTTGCTTTCTTTAGTTTTTTTTTTTAACGGCAAAGGTGACTTGAATACCCGACCTAATTGTTGGAGGGGAAGCGTTTTACCAACTGAGATGCGCTTCGTTGTCCTTCGGTTCTGTCTTTATTATTCTTATGATTTTAATTTTCGGGGTCTATTTTTAACGAGTAGTGGTTGTTCTTGAGGATAATGTAAAGTGTAATATTTTGAGGATGGATGTCAAACTGTATTCGTCGAACGGAGTAAAGTATTAGTGGTGAATTTACCGCTTTTTTGGGAGACTTGGAAATTAGACCTTAGGAGCTAAAACCTAAAAGGCGTATTTTCCACTTTCCAGAAACCTCCTTTCTCCCTCCTTTCTCCTCTCCTCCCTCAAGCGTCTTCCTCCTTTCTCTCTCTCCTTTCTCCTCTCTCTCTCAAGCTCCTCTCTCCTCTCTCATCTCCTCTATCTCTCTTTGAAGCGGTTATAATGAGGAAAACGGAGGACTATTTATATCGTCCGTCCGGATTCCAGTCCGGATTCCGGTGTAAATCAACTGCAATCTGCGAATTTCTTTCCCCTGGTGTCTTCCTCTCCAAAATTACCATCCCTACCATCCCACTCCGAAATGGAGGATTTCGGAGTGGTGGTACCTCCACCACTCAATCCAGCTGCTATCCCCTATGTTCCTGCTGCACAGTACCGACCTACGGCGTACGGTCTGCAAGTGCCTCGTGCTCCGGCTACTCGTGCATTGTACCGACCGGCGTACGGTTATCTGCCTCGTGCTCCGTGGAGTGGTCATCCGGCTGAAGCCGTGGCTCCGCCTCGTGCGCAAGCGGTCTTCTACCAGAATGAACCTCCAATGAATGCTCCGGTGCCTCGGCCTCGCGCTCAAGCTACGGTGGCTGAAGCCGTGTGGAATGGCATGAATGCTCAGCCTCGTGCGCAATGGATAAATGCTCCGGTGCCTGCGTGGAACGCTCCGGTGCCTCGTGTGGTGCCTCGCACTGTGGCTGAAGCTCCGCCTCCTGCGCAAGGGTGGAATGAACGTCCTATGAATGCTCCGGTGCCTCGTGTGCTGCCTCGCGCTGTGGCTGAAGCTCCGCCTCCTGCACAAGGGTGGAATGCTCCGGTGCCTCGTGTGGTGCTGCCTCCTGCACCTCCTCCTTTTCCAGTTCATCCGGATCCAGCTGATGGTCCACCGATGTTTCCGGTGTGGCCACCACCGTTTCCGGCATGGATTCCGGATGGTTTTGCTGAGAATGATTTTCATGATTAGCTATAGCCTATAGCCTAGGCTGTATTGTATTTTCTAGATTGATTGATGATGAGAGCATAGGCTGTAGTATATCAGACTGCCCTAGTATAGCCTGTATAGCCTAGTATAGTATTGTGATCTAGATGATATGATCAGAGCCTAGGCTAGTCTGTTGATAGCCTGTACACATTGAGTTTTGTTGCTGAAATAATAAATAAAACTGTGCTTTACTGATCATCTGATTGAATTAGATTCAAGTTTGGTAGAATTTTTGTGTTAATCAATGAAGAGAGAACTCTGAGTCAATATTTTAAAACTCATTGAATTAGTAAAATGGTCAGTGTAGGTTGGTGTCTGATTACTGG